>APFE031705043.1:0-18403 GCA_000404065.3 Pinus taeda | reverse complement strand
GGAGGTGAAAACGATCTGATGATACAGGGTTCAGGGTGGCGGTCATGAAAAGAATGGAGCGTGAATGTATTGCAGCGGGTGAGACACAGGTGAATTCTCTAAATGACTTCTCTTGAACATATCGGTGACACTGACGATGGATTGGTAGCGTTAACCTTCAAAGATGGATGGTGTGACGGACCAATGGTGATATGCCCAGTGAACGGAACAACCCAACCCAGCTTGGATGCAGAGAGAAAGTTTCATGTTCAAGAGAGACTTGCTACCAATACAGTTTTTTCAAGTTTTCTTCCCAATTTTCCCCAGTCATTGCTGACCAGTACCTCTTTATTTTTGTCAAGCTTGAGGAGGATAACGTATGCTTGTTCTATAATCCGCCCTTTGAGCAAACTTGTCACTATATTTTAACAAGCCTAGCGATAGTGAAACTCGTTCTTGTCCATTTGGATGAGTTTGTCGCTATTCGGTTTGAACGAGTTTAACGACAAAGATAACTTGGTCCTTTTCAATTTTAGAGAGTCTGAAAGTGACGGAAAGGAAAATCCAAAGATTCTTTTTCGTCATATAATCCTTAAGTCCAAAAAAGCGTAAACTAATATGAAAGGGATGAATGTTTGGTAATTTTAACGAGCTGAACAAGAGAAGCGCTCGATATTTTTGTGTAATAATCCCTCAAGTCCAAAAAGATTAAAATCTAGAGGAGGGATAGCACTTCCGATGACTTTAACGAGCCAGAGAGGCTAATCACTCGACAATCTTTTCATATTTTATGAGTCAGTTGAAAAGAGCTTAAAGGAGACTCGTTTTTCAAGGAACGAGTGATGATTTCGGGTAGCAGTTGATTTCAGGTAAGGTTTGGAATTTTCCAATCATGATAGTGTCACAAGGATGGCTAATAGAATCACTCTTTGCAAATGTTCCTCAAAAGGGTAAACAATCAAATGGAGGTGAATGATCGGCTAAAAAATAGAGTGGAGGTGATGATGAGAACACATCCAAGGCTCAAAAGCTGATGATAATGCATTCACAATGGTTATTTACCGGAAAATTGGTTCATTTTTTAATGAGCTTAAACTCTGGGGTAAACATTTTCTCATTTCTTATGTTTATTTTTTAACGAGCTTGAATTCCGCGTTAAAATTGCTTGTGCCAGTCATATAATAAGGATATCTCATCTATGATGCCATTTTTTATGGGGCTTGCACCTTTTAAAGCTTTTCCCGGATACCTCTTGCATGCAAGCTAGGAACGACCAACTACGCCCCTCTACTTAACTACCAAGATCACTACCAAGACTAGGTAGGAAACTTTTACCTTTACTTTGACGGTGCGATGGTGGCCCCTACGAAGATGAACAGTCGATTCAACCACTCACCTGACCTAGGCGGTTGAAGTCAGCGGAATCATAGAGCTAATGTTAGCTGGTCATTTCTCGCTTGCTTACAAGAGGTTTGCATGCCCCCAGGTATAGAAAAAAATTTCCAGGTTACCATATGAAAGCTCTCCATCCACGTCGCAGACAAAATGCTTCCTTGGCGATGTCTACTGAAATAGACAAAGGTGAGTGGCGTAGTCACCTCCACTCACATAAATTTGACAAGGGAATCTTATTCCAGTCTGATCCCATTTTCCTAAATGGATGGGTGTGTCAGACTAGTCATATATCCTCCGTGGAAACCTACTCTATACCCGAGGTTTTCCTGCCGAAACAGACCAGGGTGCATGCTCCCTGGGTTTCCGTCATATCCTCCTGGATCACTCGCGCTCATCAGGTGGACGGACTGGAGATCGATGAGATATTCCTTGCGTGAAAACACCATTTAGGGATGGCATTTGACTATTTCCTATGTGTGAATCGGGGAATGACAGTTGGTCTACGAGCTTGACCATTTTACCTTCATGCGGAAAACACATTACTCTAAAGAGTGAGGAGAGGATGGCTCCCATGCAATAAATATAGTCACGCCTAAGGAGTAGATTATAATCCAGGGGTCCTTGGACTACCATCATGTTCATGTGAACGGTTTTCCATTTCAAAGTAATGGGCACATTGGGAAGGATCCCTAATGGTCGATTGGTGTCCTTTGTTCCACTCCTATCTATTTTCATAAAGGAAAACGAAAGTAGTATTTACTTGTTTGTTTCTAAGATAGCCACCAGTCTTAGTGGGAATAGCAGCTCCGAATGGACACTATTCCCGGTAACAAAATTGCGACTCCACTGGGGAGAGAAAATATTGTTTGTTAGTCTATCTTTGTTTGTTTTGTAAACTTACAGACGGAGCCTGAAGTCAAGCCATCTAGCCTTTGAACTGCATTTGTTATACAAATGCAAAGTAGATCAATGCTACTTCAGTCTATCTCCGAGTTTTGTTTATAAATTGAACAATCGATCCGCAAACATTCTAATTTCCCTAAGTGGTGGCTCTAGTAACCTCCTTAGATCAACCCCTATGATTTACATTTACTGAACATCACTTACTCGGCCTAAATCCCTGAACTGAATTGCAAATTGTGAGCAAAGACTGGTTAAAATTCTCGCACTGGTATCATCGCACCCTCCCTTCAAGGCAGTCTGTATGCATCGCACTTCCCGTGTGCAGTAGGTGCGCTGCATACTGGATTCCCTGTGTGACAGATGCGATGGTCAAGGAAGGTTAACTTTACCTTTAGACTTTGGTTTTTTCTTCACTATTTTCAATTCTATTCAGGAGTTTTTCTGTCTGTGGTCAGTATATCTCTGTGAAAAACCCCTTCTCTTCCATCATTCCGCCTCTATTATGCAAAGAACTATAAGTGTTTTTATGTATTGTGCGCCATTTTTAGTTCTCTTTTTCAAAGAAGTAGCGTAGTTGAACTGTCGTTTCTTAATCTGAAAGTGTCGTAAGTGTCGTTTTCAGTCATAGGAGAGAATCCCATTGTTCTTGATAGTCAATTATACTGTTACTCTTGTATATGATTTGAATTAGTAGTTTTTAAAGTGTCGAAAAACAATTTTCATTTCGAAATCACAAAGTGTCGCCCCTATCTTCACTTCATTTTGAAAAGAAATTTGCTAAGTATTGTCGCTTTGAAAATAATTCAGATTTGCACTTAGCTTTCTTATCGTCATTTATACATTAAGAAGGCTGAAAAAAAATACATGCATGTGCATTTGCATTTAGACTGCTTGGTTTGATTGAGGACGTGATAGTGCTGTTAGTGGGTGCTTGTCTTTTTTGTTGAAAGACTCTCAACTTTCTTTCCTTAGTAGCTAGGATTTTCATTGCCAAAAGAAGATTAAATAGTTGTTTTTCATCTTAGACTACATTTTAAGGAATTGTATACACATCACGAGGTGAACCTGAAAGGAAATTTTAAAAAGATCAACTACATAATAATTTAATTGATTCTAAAAATGCTTTGGAACCTAACGCACAATATCTAGAAGTCTAGGCTAGAGACATATTCTGGCATCGTAAAATCTGGTACTGTTGTTTTCATGTTGGTTGGGTAATTCCTCCACTCTGAGACGACAAGTGCCAGTACGGACTTGTGCTCCCATGTACCGTCGAGTATATATTGGGAGACCACAATAGGCTACATCCTTTATTCCTTAGGAAGCCATGTTTGCCACCCTATCGATCACAATGCACTGAACACAACATTCGGGAAGATTGACTGTCGTACTGTAAAAAGTATTCTGCAGTTTTGTGATTGGTTTGGTAATCCCCTCTGCCTAAGATCTCCAGAGAAGTCTCTTTCATTCCTTTTAAGACTCCTTAAAAGAAAAGGTCCATCTGAGCACTTGTCACTTCAGGCTCATTAAAAATTGAAGGTGACTAGAGTCATCTTTTGTTTTTTCTCGACTCTTTAAAATGAAAAAACAAGTTGTGTCAAAGCGTCTAAAATTTATTTTAATCGGAATAACATCACAAGTTCCCTCATTGGTCTTTACGTTGAGAAAAATGGAGTCTACCAACCAAGGATTTCCCCTTGGAGGAAATCCTAGTCCTTTCTCCTCTTGGGGAGATGTTGGTGCACCCCATATGGCCACATTGTCACTTCTAGGGTTGACGATTGGTTTGCCTGTATGGAACTTCTCTACCTCTGTCGTTTAGAATACCGTAATTCCTAAACGGTCAAGTCAGAAACTAGATGATACTAGATTTCCCCCCCAACCTTCTACTTCGTCTGTTTCTCCCTCTCCTCCTTCCTCTTCGCTTGATAAAGCTGGTAAAGCTAAAGATCAAGTAACTGAGAAGAAGAAGAAGCAGAAAGAGAAAAAAGAAAAGAAGAAGAAAGAACCAAAAGCGAATGGGGGCAACCATGCATCATCTAGCGAAAATCCTCATACCACATCGTTTAAACCTAAATCTCCATGTGTCATTCGCAAAGGAGACCACTATCATCGAGATTGTCCTTGCATCCCTCGAATCTTAAGGGACTGGTCTCCTCGTTTGCACAATTCGGTGTCGTCAATCTCTGATGATCATGTTGAAAGCACACCATCAACCAGTGAAAGTGAAGTATCTGGACATAAAAGGAATCACAAATTTCCTTGTAAATTGTGTGAAGGAGATCACGCCGTCCACCGTTGTCCCTTCCTAGATGAAGCTAAAAGAGTTTTGGATGACAGTCCTGCTTCACTGCTACGACTCCCTCCTGGATATAAGAAACTCTTGCCAAGTCCACCACTGGTTGAAAATGCGGCTGGCATGCCATTATGGTCAGCCGAAACGTCTATCATTGAAAATGAACCCTCTGAATCCATACCAGACGAAATTCAAAAGGTCGAGGCGACAATTGGATAAGGTTGGTGTCCTTCGTTCCACTCCTATCTATTTTCATAAGGAAAATGAAAGTAGTCTTTACTTGTTTGTCTCTAAGATAGCTACCAATATTAGTGGGAATAGCAACTCCGAGTGGACACTATTCCCGGTAACACATGATAATATGGAACATGGAGTGGGCCTGGAGTACCTAAAATTGCTTCTACTTTCCTAAGAGCTTGTCTTCCTCAGATACAATGAAACAAGTTAGATGAAGGAGCATCTAACTTAGGGTAACATGTTTACTAAGCGAGTTAGATTCCTAAGTTAGGATTTAATTATTTAATGTATTTTTCTATAGTTTTTGGAGAGAATGAGAATTATTTTAAATAGAAGAAGGTTCGAGAGTATTTTGGAAGAGTTGAAAGATTTGAGGGTTAGTTAGTTCTCATCTTGAGATAAGGGATTAGGTGAGAGTTTTAATGGATCATGGGAGATATTGTGGGAGTTTGTTTGGGATTTACAACCTACTTTGGGTTCAAATCCACTTGTATAAATCTAAGTGAGCCCATGACACATGTAAAAGAAGGAGAGTTAGGAAAGAAAGGCTAATTATTAGGCCAATAATTCTCTTGTAAATATCTTTTTTCTTTAATGAATTATTTTTGAATATCTGTATGCATTCATTATGTCTGTGGATTTTAGTTTTATGTGTGTTTTTATTTGCAATATTTTGTGCCATCATTTTGTTATCAAAGATAGGTTGAGATTGATTTCTTGTAAACTGTGTGATGGATTGTCTTGTGCTTTTGGAGTCATTGTTAAGTGAGTTTTTCACCTGTTGCTGGAAAGAGGGTAGCGTTGTTGGAGCAAGGTTCTGTGTTTAAAGATCACTGCGAGCGATTGTTGTTTTGTTTGCTACAGATATGGCATCTCAAAATTGAGACCGTGCATTGCTAGTGAGAGAAAAGTGTGAAGATCAAACGATTTGTTATATTATTTGTTATATGTGCAATCTAAAATGACGCAGAATCACTATCAGAAAAGTGGAGGAGCTATCATCTCTTTATTATTGGATAATTTGATCTACTTAGAGGTTGTAGTCGTTGCCTTTGGAGTTAGATACATTTTTATTGACGCTTGGTGTGAGACATCTGCACAGAGACACAATGCAAAGGGTGTGGGATGAAGTTTTAAGGGTGAGGTTTCCAGTGTGCTTAATTGGAGATGGGCCTTCTCAATTGGAACCATAGCTTGTTGTCCCAATGGGGATGAAACAATGTGATGGAGACAACGACAGGTTAGAAATATTGAAGTGTATTTTCCAACATTGAGTTGAGCAAGCATAACACACCCACTTATTACTTCACACCATAGTTATCAAATTTGAATTTAAATTCTGGTTCGAATTTGATATGATACGATAAAAATTTGTACGATAAATTTTCAATTCGGTATTGGTAAAAGAAATACCACAGTATAATCTTATATCTATATATATATATATATATATATAATATATATATATATATATATATATATATATATATTTTCTTTCCTACAATCACAATGTTTTTTTATCATTTTCTTTTTATTCATTTTAAATTTAATATTTGTAATAATCTTTGTCAATATAGACAATTTTAAAACTAAATTCACTAAGCAAAATTCATAACAAAACTTATCTACTAATCTCTCTCAAAACTACATCTCTCCCTAGACTTTTGTAATTAATATACATTTAACAAATAAGTATTCAAAACTGAAAACTAAATCTCTCCTTAGTTTCAAATGTTATATAAAATATTTTTTAATTAGTACATATTAAAAAACTAAATATTCAAAACTTATTTTTATTCACACTGAGCCAAGTTTTCCAATGATGGTCTAAAATCCAAAACCCTAGTAGAAAAAAAGATTACTTGCCACATGATAGGCTTCTTTGCGCTCAGATTGCCGGGAGGATGATATTAAGATGCAAAATTAGCAATTCAAAAAATACTATAAGATAAAGAACAAATAAGTTAATTAAATTATAATTTTTTTGAGTTGAATTGCAAGTTGCAACCTTTAAAATTTAACAAAACATTAATTAAATCATGATCAGGCTATTTACCTGCTTGCAAATAGTAAAATCTCATCTTCCTTCTTAGCTCTTGCGAATATAAGTAGGGCTATACATTTTAAGGACATCGCTTTGAAATGTTGAGCATTTTTGCAGGGCAGAAACCTCTTCTTTGATTGATGTGAGGGGCTCTCACTTATTTTCGGCTAGGGCTTTGCGTTTTGGGGTTTCATCTTGATACATAAAATTCCAAGGGAGACATGGGCTTATTATCATTGTTTTGCTTGGCCGTAGGAGTTTTAAGGTTGATTTCTATTGCAAACCTTTATGTGCTATAACCTTTCATGTTTTTGTAGAGATTTAAATTTGAAATTTGAAGGGTTTTCTCATTTGGATTTTTGGCGTATTGGTGACTGTAGTATTCAAACATTGAGCATAGTGGATAGAGCAGAAAAGAAGACAGGGCAGTGGACAGTGCGACATTTGTCAAGAAGTCCGATCAACATACTTTGAAGGGTTAAGCATCAAACAGAGTAAACAACAACAATGAGTGACTAGTGCCACTCAAAGGTGCAAACCAGAAAAGGAAGATGATGCACACTAAGTGTTTGATGCATCATTTGTATAAAAACTAAAGTTACAGTCCTGTTTGTGCAGTATTTTTACAAGATTTCTGATGGACTTATACATGGACGTTAACCAATTCCTTGAAATCTTGTTAGAGTCTCCATCTTTGCCTGAAGTAACATTGGTTGAAGGTTAAGGGGTACAACTTGAAACTGGGGTCCATGAAAAAACCATGGAGTCAAAATTTTCATTTTGGACAACCCAAGTAAAACAAATTTTGCAAGAACCTCCTTTGATAAGATTATCATTCCTATTTGGGCATGTAACATGTGAAAAATTGCTTTGCAACATTCAGGGTTTGGACTCACCACATGGAGGGCATCTGTCTCATGGATTCATGACAACAAAAAAGTGAGTATTTGCTACATCAATTTACTTTGAATCAATTTCATACTGTCAAGATGAGTCCACGGGTGAGTTCGCATTGCCAGTTTAATAATAATTAGGAGGGAAATAGTTCCATGATTGAAAAATATTGAACCAATATTTTAGGGAAGTGTTCAAACTATTAATGGTTGTGTTTGTTTTCTTGGGTTATAGGATTCATTGACTATGAGATGCTTGAGAATATTGCCACCCTTTTTAGGCCCAAACTTATCATTGCTGGTGTTAGTTCATATCCTCGAGACATTGATTACCCTCGCATGAGACAGGTAATGAAGCTAGGTATTTCTACAAATATTATAATGGCAGTCCTTTCAAAAATTTCTCTTTCCAGTAACATTTATTCTAGCAGATTTTATTAATATGTTCTTTTAGTATGTAATGTTGGATTTTTTATGCTTTTTAGTACTAAAAGGTTTTTGGTTTGGGAATGTTGTCGATACAATTGGGGCATACTTAATGATGGACATGGCTATACTTGTACAATTTGTTACAACAAAATATTGGGAGAATTCTATATCCAATACTCATATTTGTTCATCTCCATCTAAAGATAGGTAGAATGAGTAAAACAAATTCACAAAATCCATGCTCTAACATAGCTACTTGGAAACTATTTTACAAACTAATTATATAGCAAGATACATAGATAGATCATTCCTAATTTTTCAATAGGCCTCAAAGGAAGTACCCAAACTCAACGAGCAAGGATTGTAATCCCAATTCTTTGTTCCATTTAAATTCTTGTTCTCACATTTCTTTCCCATATTTCCTCCCTCTCATGACTGGCATAAGGCTTAATGTTTGTTTAGCTACACTTGCATAAGTGAGAGTTCTAATGTCTACCTTTATTGCCCCTAGGATGAGGGAACATCTTCCCTCACTATCTCTAATCATTGTTCCTCCCATGGATTATTAACTTGTTGTTTCACCATTTTTCCCTTGTATTTCTTCTCAGTTTTTCCATTTTCACCTTTTTTATTTTTTGCACTTACCTTCTTCATGTCAATTTTCTAAGGACTTATTGTGGCTCATTTCCCACTCCTCACTCATATATTTATATTCCAATACATGAGAAATATATTTATATTCCATATGAGTAATATACATATTTCAGTCCTCGAGGGATTGCTTTGAAAACAAGGCTCATAGTCATTACAAGAAATACTCATTATGAGTCCAACACATTGTCACATGTAGGATTTCTCCCTACCACCTGCGCTAAAATTAATTGACTTTCCATGAGAAATATCTTTATATTCCATATAAGGAATATACTTGTTTTGGTTCTTGATGGATTGATTAGCAAGGCTTCAAGCCTTTACAAGAAATACTCATGATGAAATTTGTTAGCCCTTTACAAAGCCTTTATTATTCAGTGAAATATTCACCAAGATCTTACAAGATTTTATAATCCAATGAAAGGTTCGCCATGATTTTACAAGATAATATAATTTGGTGAGAGATTTGCCAAAAAAATTATATATACATATTATACTATTGATAAAATCACCTTCCATTTTTCCTATGTGTCATGGGTATTCACCCATTTATTATATATATAGATTTAGGGGGATTCTTAAAATTTTCCCTGGATTATATTTTAAATGTAATCTAAGTTTCTGCTATGATTCCACAAAAATGAGATATTCAAATACAAAACTATGTACACAACTGTCATCATTCACATAAAGTAATTTATGGTAAAATAAAGACAAATACATAAACAATCATATACAAAATAAGGATAATCCATGATTTAAATATTGATTACAATCTTATTTTCATGACAGATGAACAACCATTTGAATTGTAGTAACAAGAATAAGTAATTAATGCTTAAGAATAATCTATAACACAAACAACTATTCTTACATGATCTCAACTCTATGAAAGTAAAGAGTAATATCTACAAACCACAATTTAAAATTGATATTTTAGAAAGGTTAGCTAATACGGTTTGGATATTAACATTTAAAAAAATGTTCCATAAAATGCAATAAAAACAAAAACTCCTTTCTGTCATTGGGAATCACATTTACATAATTTCAAGATTCTTTTTAGAAGCAACTACTTCTAGACTTACTTGATTACTTAAAATCTTAAGTGAATTTGATAACATAACCTTAGATTAAAATGATTACATCACAATATGTTATGTTTTCCTTTTGTCCTTTTCCTGGTACATAGGTGTCCTATATTTAGTTGAGTATAAGATTTCTGCCATCAGAAACAAAAGTTTCTCTAGCCCCACTTCATACATGATGAAATCTCATGTTATTTAATCCATTTTCTTATTCAAGATATTCAAAATATTGTTGATGAAAGAGGTTTCATTAGAGGAAATTGAGATAAATTGCTTTGATCTTTTCTTAGTCATGATTGGTGTCTAGTCAATGATTAATGTCTCAAGTTTAATGTTTTCTTCTAGAGAGATCATTAGTTTCTTTGTTGATAATAAGTATTTTAGCTTACCAAACAAAGTGGGGCTGAAAAATTGAATCAATAATTCATAAACTAGCCAAAGCAACTAATACTTATAAAAATTATCAACAACCTTCTTGCCAAATTTCGTGGAAGCATGTTTGTAATTTATAAGAGCCTTTTGATGGAGATCCATTTATTTGTTATTTAATCTCAATATATCTTGAGGAGAATCTACATGTTCTTGTGCCATTTTCAACTAAGTTGAAGCCCAATTGTACTTGTTTTATTTTCTACTTTGTTGCCAAGTTTAAGTAAATCCAAGGACAATTGTTGCAAGTATTGCAACTTTTTGTAAAGAAAATTTTGAACTATATTTAATTCATTTTGTATCTAAAAGTAAAAAATCTTAAATGAAATAATACTTTCTCTTTCTTCTTTGTGATAATTTTCTTGATTCTTGAGAAAGGATATCCTTCTTTTTGTTTCTTTAAGTTCTCTCATCAAGTCCTTCACATTGGATGTATTGGCCCACAAAAAGGAAATCATTGTTGAAGTTGTTTCCAACTAATAAATACCTATTACATCCCATACTAGTGAGTTGAAGAGACACAACAATAAATGTGGTTGATTCTTAAAGGAACACACTTAAATTGTCAACCAAGAAAATCACAGACTTGTGAATTGAGATGGAAATTTATGAAAAATTCAAGGTTATAAATATAAAAACATGATTATGCATCATTTTATTTTAACAAATTAAAGCTACATGTGTTATATGTGGTTTTTTCATACAACAAGAGTTCTAGTGTTCTGTAGTATGAGTCATGCAAGCATAAAATTCCTTTGGCTCATTTACTTGTGGTGCAAGACCCTATAACCCCTTGAAACTAAAATTATGTTGTTGAATGTAAAATAAATTACTTAGAACTCAATGATACATAAAATAAACCAATTGATGAAGACCAAATTAAATGCTTTGAAAATATATACTAAATTTATATCGAACTTAACAAAATGAAAATTTCTCTTGGTAACCACATGTTCATGATATACTGGTGAAATGATAATCACAATAACATAGATATTATACTACAAAATTGAAAACAATAATGCAATGAAATACAAAGGTAGATTCAAATACACATCCACATGTGCATTCACCAACAACTTCCTCAAGTGGGCCCCACTTGAGCAAGACTAGTAAATCATTCCTTAAAAAACTTGGATTGTCTCAGAAGAATAACAATATTTTATATCATCAATTAAATTCAATATTACAATCCCAGATATGCAACCCTCTAACCTTGGATGTGTTAAAATTCAAAATGTACCATTGTTCACCTTAATTTGAGCTATGGATGAACATATTTCAATTAAATAAGCATTGGATTTCCTAGGGCTACTAGGAAATTCCAAAACTTTTTATTGGCAATCTTACGCTTGGAATCACTAACATTAAGTTCATCAATTATTATTTAGGAATGAGACATTAAGGCACATGATCCTCCTTTTCCATTGGAGTGGATGGCCTACTAGAGAATTCACAATGCCACACTTACACTCAGCCGACTGTCTTGATGGGTTATTGTGGAGTGCACAATTGTTCCCCATTTTATTGGGTTTGAGAATTATGAAATCTACATTTTTGTATCCCTTTTTGTCTTCATGTTCATGCTATAAGGGCAAGTCAATCATGTGTGTAATAATTTTTTGTTAACAATATTGTTTTCATTCTTAGCTAATGGGCATGTACCACTGCAAAATACAAGGGATGTTGTCACCCATTAACATTTGTATTCACGATAGCTAAGATGGCAAGCACCAAATGTTGATGAGAAATAATTAAAATAACTTTCTTACAACTATAGGGGATGTAGAAAACAAAACTAATCAACATGAAGGGAAATTCAAACATATTCATAAAACAACTCATAAAATACCACCGAAATTAACTAGTGCTAGTAGTTAATCAACAAACTGTTAATGGCTACAAAACCGAGTTGTGATTATCATGCTTAATAATGGGAAAACAAGATTCTTGTGAGGTAAATTGTTATACATGATGAATAAAATTGGTCGATTTAGTAAGTGATCATATTCCCAACTAAGATATTTGCATGTCTTCATGCAAAAAGTGAAAACAAATGGAAAGGCTACTTAGGAGTAACTCATACTTGTCTCTCTTATTTTTGGTTGCTACTTTCATCTAGCTTCTTCCTATCCTCTCACCTAGCTAGTGAGGCAGAAAATAAGGTCTAAGTGCAACTCTATTGAACATTTGGATTTCTATATTATTATTTACTAATAATTACAAATGATATTTCTTTTTATTAAACATATGTGTTTGAACTATATATATATATATATAAATAATTTATTATGTATGTATAAGCTCTCAAACATGTCTAATTTTTTTTATACAACTGTTACACGAGATATTGATAACTTTTTTACAATATTTATTATTATTTATTGAAGGAGGAATAATACACATATAATAATTTAAAGAGAGCTACCTTGATCAAGACTTTTGCATGTTAACTTCACTAAAATTTTAATATTTTGCTCATTTACGATTTCTTATGTCAAAGGTAACCAATAATTTTTTTTATAAGTTGAAATGATCTCTTTTATTACCATACTCTAGCTATAACCAGATTACAAATTTGACTTGCGAGGAGTCCAAAGCATTGAAAACAATTAGAAAATCTAATCACTTTAAGAATGTTAGTATTGAGCACACAGTTTAATTAAAAAATAACTATTATAAGCCGATCCACTGATTTAAATATGGTTTAATAATCTAAATATTAACTAATACATAATACATCTAATAGAAGCATGACTGTTGGATCGAAGGTTGTGGATGGTGGAATTTGAGGCAAACAATTGATATTCAAATCCAAGAAAATAATCACTTAAAATGGGAATGACAAAAGATTACATACTAAAATGATGTTAAATTGAATTGATGCAACCTGTACTACAAATTCCTCTGGAGGACTAAATCATGTTAACCTAAATTCACATACCATCCAACGATCCCATTCATGTATGAATTCTTGTATGATGGTAATGAAGAATAGAAAATAGAAATTATGAATATTTGCAAGAAAAAAAAGGGAAAATACCATAGCACAAAGGTAATATCTCACAGTGAGTCTAAAATTAGTGATATTCAAGAAGGGTGTTAATGTGAATAAAAACAATATGAAGATTGGAGTAGCTAATTAAAGCTCATACAAAATTTTAAGGTGTATAATATTAAAAGTTTAAAGATGGGAAGTTATGAACTAGAGCAATCATATTGGTGTAAGATGACAAGTGATAATCTAAGAAAATGTTTAGAGGTTTGAATGACTAAAGATAACAATTGTTGCCTTTTGGAAAATGAAATAGACTATGTATAATAATGAGCAATCACCTAGCATGAAGTCTAAGAAGGAACTTTGGTAAATTTTTTATAAGGAGACGTTGATAAGGACTTACGCACAAATTCAAAAGAAGTGAGAATCGACTAATAAAGGGGTATTTGACTGATCATTTATTTTTTCATGAGTGGATTGAAGATCTAGTGAGACTTCATTTAGAACAACTTATCAAGTTTGTTCCATTTGTATTGAAATAAGTTATTTTCAAGCACATTAGGCATACAAAACCTTTTTGTGGATGATAATGGTAGTAGTTGTTCAAGTGCTTCAAATACTAAACCAAATATAGTGTTCACAAGTCAAAAGTGAAAGGGAATAATCTCTAGCCCAACTTGAAGAAGGGTGAATCTACGTTAAATAGATCAAGTGGTAGTGAGATGGGAAGTTAATGAGATAAGAAAATATTTTGAATGTGAACAAAAATACTTACCAAACGATGGATAAATCACTAGGGATCAACACACCATTTTTTAAAGCAAATTAAGAATGATAAAATACTTAAACAATGACAACCTAGTGTTTATGTGTCATTGAGTAGAATGGATAAGAAAAATATGTATAGTGATCATGAAATTTTGATTCCGATATTGATTATTTAAGGAATGATTATATGACCAATACTATCTTAATGACAAATTTCAGTAAATTTCCGTAGGGAAGGAAAAATACATGACTGGATATTAAGGCTCAATATAATAAGGGTCAATTGAAGTTTAATGATGTATTTAAATGACTATACCTACTTTGTAAATGGTCAACTTCCTATTTGAAAGAAGTGAAACCGACTGTTGAAAAGTTATTAGGAATCTTGATGAAAACATGACACTCATACTATTGAGGATTCAAACCAAGTTAACTAACTTAGAACAATAGATCCTAGATGGATTTTTAATGATATTGTTGTATTATAATGAAATAGATGGTATTCATTGTTAATGAATGTGATTGCTGAATCATGATAAAATTGGTTTTGTTTCTATCCATGTGATATGTGTTGAGATGATGATGTTAAGCTATGTTATTATTTTAACATGTGGCTCCATTTATTATATGATTTAATGATATATAATTGATATAGATATTTTGATATTATAACTTAAGATGTTATTTCATGGTGTGAAGCATGTGGTAATTGCATGCAAATTTTATGAGATGCATGCATATGCAATTATTTACTATTCAAAATGTTGTGATAATGATTATGTTGTGTTCTCATGATGACATGTGAGAGTTATCATGTAGATTATTTTCTATGAGATTATGATGTCATGATTATAATTGATGCATTGGTTGCATGTTGAGAGGTGGTGATTGGTGGGAAATCTACCAATGGGTTGAGAGGGCTAGTTTATTTGATGATCTTGTGTAAGCCCATACCTATGAGGGATACTAGGTAACACAATATGGGTTGGGGATATACTTAATTAACACAATCTATGCAAATGTTTCTTTTTCCTTGTATAGATCTCAACGGATAACTCTTGATGGGCTACATGACCATATTGAGGAGTCCAAATGTCTGATATAGAATTTGGGATGCCGAAGTCCAAAAGTGGTGTGGGAGTTTGATGCCTTGCATTGTGCACCTTAATGCATTGTGGAGGGATTGGGACATGTGGTATAGGTAAATTATAAGTGCGGACACAAAAAATTCCTCTAGCCTGAGAGAGTGGGTCTATCCACAAACAAACAATCTATGGAAGATCTCCTTGGGCTAGAATCAAATAGGAGGGCCTATCTCTTATTACACTATTTCGCTTGGTGACGATCTTGCTTCCTAGCTCCAGCTATCTTCCATTTCCTTCCTTCAAACACCTGAAACAAGTCAACAACATCAAACAACAAACATGATAACATACAAATTGCATTCAACCTACTTAACAGGTCAAGAAACATTAAGCCATAAATATTTGAGATGACATTTCATGTAGGAAATCAATTGATAGTTGCATCTATATTAGTTCAAGAGGAGATTACAACCAATGTCTTGACGTTGCTGTTCGACTCAGACATATCTGGGTTCCCACACACTTTTTCTAGCATCTCCTGGATAACTTCAACAATGGTAGTCTCGAGGCTCTTACCTTTATTCTTCACACCAAACCAAACTCACAATTCTCCCTTAAACACAAGCTAGAAAAATACAAACTATGGGTAGCTTGCTGACTACTCAAAAATTAAAACTTCAGCCAGAACTTAATTAGGACTAAAAGCTAACTTGTGCTTGGGAAAAAGAGAGGTTTATATAGCTTGGATGGAAGGGAGATAGTTCCTCTTCTCATGGGAGAAAGCCTTATCTATTGGATTAGTTCCATCCTAATAGGGGAAAGGAGCCCAAACTAACCTCCTTGACTCCATCCGGCCTAACCATTTACTAGAATTCCATTATGAAGCTTCTAGAGCTGGAAGCTTCAGCTTCATATTTAAAAAAATTTCTAAAATAGGATCAACTTGATTGAGAAAGGGCTCAGTCGATCTGATCAGCACTAGAGATAGTTGTAATCCCTTCATATCGGTGCCAGGAGGACACGGGTCATTAGTGTCGGTCTTGTAAACTGGGATAAACACAAGATTTGTTGGAAATTATGCAAAAGGGAATTGTTCTGATCATTAAGAGGACACAATGGGAGTTTCTTCATGATAGGAAAGCATGTTTGGTACCTCCACGATCGTAGACGGGGAGTACAGGGATAGTGACAAGATGCTATGTAACAGGACAGACTTTCAAGATGCTTGGGGTCATTGGGTATTGGGACCAAATTCATGGCTTCGGGTAGATGAGATCTAAGCCTTGGGGATCTAGCATAGACCATAGGCTTTATTCCTATTTCTAAAAGTTGAGAAAAGGGGCTTGAGATTCCTCGTGGTTTCCCTAGTGTTGTGATGTAACTTTCGATGCTTATTGGTATACTAGCTCAGTAGAGGGTGTAACCCATATATGAAGTAATAAATAAAATAATAAAATATAAAATAAGTTTATGATTAACTTAACTTCGAGACAAAGTTCTTAAGGGGAGTTGTGTTCTTCCTGATTAATAATAAATGAGTAATTTTAAGTAATAAGTTAATAATAACAGATAAAGTGAGAATATTTTATTTTAAATTGATAAAATACATATAATATAATAATAATAATTAAATAATATAGAGATATTAATAAAATAATAATAATGATCTAAAGTGAATTATTTTAAATAAATAAAAATAAACTATAAAATAGTAAGAATAAGTAAAGTTAACAAAAGTTAAAAAGAAGAAAATAAGCAAGAGTTAGATTAAGAAAAAGTTGATTTAAGGAAAATTTAAGATAAATAAAAAGAAGTTGGAATGATGACACATAGATTGTGTGCATGAAGATTCCCTTTCTATTTTTGGAACAAATTGTTCTATTTAATGGATGACAAAGGGGATGAGAGAAATTCATTCTTAATGGAGATGAACTTTAGGGAGGAGGATTCACTAGCCGCAGTAGTTGTTTGAGGACTCGGGGGTGGGAAACTGTAAAAATATTTAGTGCAGCTGAGCATATGGTTGGGTCACTACAAAAAAAAGAGGGAATTTATGTTGAATTTAGTGCCAAATTTTAGTGCATTTTTTTTACAATTGGGATGAGCAACCTGATGCTAAATCTATCTCTATTGTACATTTTTTAAAGTGTCCCTTTTGCACCTAATTTTGCATCCTTTTTCATGCTAGATTTTGCATCATTTTGTACACTAGATTATGCATCTTTTTTGTGTTAAATTTTGTACCAAGATTTACACCTGACTTTATGATAGGTTTTGCTTCTAGTTTTGTGCCATTTTTGCATCTACTTTTCATCATTTTTTGCTTCATATTTTCTGCCATTCTTTGTTTCTGTTTTTTCCCCATCATTTGCATCAAGTTTATACCATATTTTTCATCCAATTTAGTGTATTTTTTGTATCCATTTTGTGCTAGTTTTTGCATCTAGTCTTATGCCATGTTTTTTATCTAGTCTTACACTAGCTTTGATTCTAATTTTGTATCTATTTTTTCCTCTATTTTTGCACTAGCTTTGGTGCCTATATTTACACGATATATTGAATTTGATTTAGCACCAAAATTTTCGTCCATTTTTGTGCCCATTTGTGCATATTTTTTTGGACCATTTTTACATCCACTTATACATTTGATTTGTCACATTTTTTTTCATCCCATTTTGCACCATATTTTGCATCATTTGTTGCATCCAATTTTCATCATTTTTAACACCATTTCTTGCATCCAATTTTACATCTTTTTGAGCATCCAAATTTGTATCTATATTTTCATCCTATGTTAAGCCATGTGTTACGTCCACCTTTGCATCCCATTTTGTGTCTAATGTTACATGCAAATTTGAGTTATTTTTTATGTCCATTTTTGCATTTATTTGCACCAAAAACAATGTAAACTTTGAAACGGGAACTATAAACTCAAAACGGGAACTCTGGCCCAAAAACCCCCAAAAAACATCAAAAACAGTGCTAAAAACGAAAAGTGTGTATACTGGAACGATGTTTTTTTTTTAGGTGCCAATTTTGAACATGTTTTAAAAATGGTGGTGACTACGAAATTTACTACGAAATTTTTGTGCAAAATATAGCTTCAAAATGAAAGTGATGCTACTGGAATAACGTTTTTTTTTTTAGGGTCAATTTTCAAACTTTTTGAAAAATGCTAATAAAACCAATTTTTTATGTCTCAAACAAAGTT
>APFE031705039.1:372238-429447 GCA_000404065.3 Pinus taeda | reverse complement strand
TTACATCATTGACTGGTAATCAAGTGGTTTCTACCATGTTCGACATCGACTCATTTATTCGCATGGCTAGAATCGTACCAATTCAGGAAGTAGAGATGAAGACCCTGGATCTAGTTTCCACCATCCAGGCTGCAAGGATTTTGTATTCATTATGTTGTAGACCAATTATAAGCAGATGGTTGCGTCCATACTGTTTCTACATGAGTCTATGATTATGATCTGCTATGAAATCATTCCTGTATCAGAGTAGTAGTCAGTCTGTTAGTTAAAGTTTTTTATCTGAGTATGGGAATGCCTACCTCAGCGATGATATAATCTTATACATGTATCTTGTGTTGAAAATTGCAGGTTTTGACCAGGCTCTCCACGAGATAATCCTTGAAATGATAAAGTACTTCACCCTTCCTAGATGATATAAAACCCTGATCTATTACAGGCTTCGCACTTTAGGGGGCAATCTGTTACACTTAAATTTGTCACCATGACTATCTGCAGTTAGTATGGCTCCATCAACAGTCATATTATCCTCCTTGGCAAGCCTTATACCTCTGCTCTCCATGTCAAACTTCAAGAAAGAGAGAAAGTCATTTAAAAAACATGTTTATCTCTGGGTACGCAGTTCTCTCTACCTTGCCTGCGTGTACGCATCCCAAGCTCATTGTACTTGCATACTTGTACGCTCTGTAAGTCAAGGGATGGGTGCGTACTCCTGTAAAGGTCAAAAGGCGCGAGTTTCATCTTAAAAAAGTTACTTGTGGTCATTTATAGAGCATTCTAGAAGATTGTTTGACGTGTATTGAGCGCCTCCAGATGGTTCATGCATCCCTATGAAAGAGGAACTTATCCCATCAAGAGAGGAA
The DNA here is from genome assembly GCA_000404065.3 of Pinus taeda. Classification (NCBI taxonomy): domain Eukaryota; kingdom Viridiplantae; phylum Streptophyta; class Pinopsida; order Pinales; family Pinaceae; genus Pinus; species Pinus taeda. Next base: position 428,587 of record APFE031705039.1, on the reverse strand, counting down.
CTACCCCATCCAAAAGAGGGAGTATCCCATTAATGTTGGACCTGATTAACTTCCTCTAGAACATTATAAATACAGGCATTGGGCCAGAGGAGGAGAGGTTGAAAGCTTAACATTCCAAAGGGTAGATGCTGTTGGGATTACGACTTCCTTGTAGAAGCTTGTGAGGAGAGATTACCATCCTTTCTTGTTTCATTTGGAAGTGGGTGAGCTTATCAAAGTAAATGAAAACTCTTGTTGGACCCTGGGAGGAACTTGCACAACACCAAGGCTCAGGTTGTAATGGTTTCTTTTGTTTCCTATTAATACAAATAAGTCCATTCTTCTCAACAATTTGTTATTAATTAGTTGTTTCATATACTCCTTGGTCTATATGTTGAATATGTTTTATTTTATGAGATATTCAGGTGCTATGTAATCGTTTGATTGTTAGTGAATGCAGGTTTCGAAGGGAAGGAGGAGCTCATCTGGATCGACAAGGCTAGACTACTACAACAGCATTGGACTACAGGTAGGATCTAAAACACTTGATTTCTTGTGTGATAAATGCATGTTTAGAGAAGGATTGCTCTTAATTGTCTTGTTTGTCACTAGAAAGTCTTAGGCTTCTAGGGAGGTTGGTTTTGTTTGCAAGATTAACTCTTTCTGCATGACACACACATTATACTTGTTGGCATAATGACTAACCCAATTCACTCTATTAGAATAAATATAATCAAAAACATGCAATAAACTAATGAGAATGGTGGATTAAGTTGAATTAGGAGGTTGAATGAGCCCATATAATTATCCATTTTGGGGGCGCATCACTATGCAGAGCCAGTGCGCGACGATGCCAGCGACGACGAGCTTGACTGTATCTACAACATAACTGCTCAGGAAGATGATTGGGTGAATCCTATAGCAAATGGTAGGATTTTTTGGGAGCGAAAGCTCCTGCACATCAAATTCGAATGAGGAAACAGAACGATGGCAGAACCGGTTACACGAGGTAGCCACACTCAATTGCAACATGATGGTAAGATCACTGCGTTGTGTGACAACAGAGGTCATGGATCTTCTTATGTATGATGGGTTGACAGCAATGGATGAATTCCTACACAAATTTGAAATTGAAGTGCCAGAACAGCAGCGGTTCAATGCTCTAAAATGGGCACTACATGCTACGGCTGCAAGGTGGTGGTGTACGCATCAGAGAAGTATTGAGAGCTGGCACGAATGTAGAAAGGTGATGCACTTACAATTTGGGAAGCCTGAGATGTGGATGGAAGCCAGGCATGATGGAAAAAACATCTTGCACACCCACCTTTCCAGATGGGTACAAGCGTATGGTATGCCACCTGCACGAACGCACACCGCTCTCATGATAGGAGATAAGAACAACAAGCTGAAGCAACCAAGGCAAGTGCGCGAATGACGAAGTATGATAAGACCTAGAGCGTCGAAAATCATACACGGGGAAGCCTTTGACAAGGGGTGCCAAGTGTTGAACAGGGTCCACCATGTGAGACGCACCGACTAGGACCTGCACATACCAGTGATTGTGTGGGCTTATAGGACCATGTGCAAAACTCTGACTGCGCAAGCACTTTCGAAGCAGAAGGTTGAAGTAGGGGTTGTAATCCCTATGGAGCATGTGAAGCCTAGTCCGCACGTAGCAGCATCCATAGATATAACAGCCCACAAAGCTCGAAATAAAGAAATCACACAGCTGCAAGAACCATAACATATAGGACTTGAGGAAGAAATCCAACGGGGAAACTTTAGAATTCACGAACTCGAAAAAAACTGGGTACGGCTCAAGGAGAAAAGAATTTTGATGGACACAAAGGTCAAGAAGCTAGAAGACGAAATAAATGAAGCATTTCTCGTCGAAAAACTAGGAATGGTAAGGCAAGATGCATACGATCATACTAACAAGTTGGAGGACTATCGTTGTGAATTAGTTAGTCCGCTGTCATGGCTTGGACCGCATGTCGCCAAACGAAGTGACCAAGGTAGCACATTGCAAGTAGTAAAGTGCATGGTGCCGATATCCACAATGAAATATTAGGATTCTTCATGAACCATGGTGGAGGACGAGATGGAACCCCGCATGGGTGGTGTGACCACCTGACTAGCCATAGGGAGAACAGTCTTAGCACTTCAGGCAGCTGAAATGGAGTGCGGGACTATAAAATATTCTGCCTGGGAGCTGCGTGATATTGGAAATGTGCGTAGAATCAGAACATTTCTTTCTTCATTTGATCATCCGTGATACCTTTAGCTTCCCATACAGCCTTCGTGACAAACCAAAACTAATCTAGATCTTCATTTCCCACACCCTTGAACACAGGTGTCTTTACAGACTTCACCATATTGAACAGTGGTCTAGGCGAAGGCATATGTGGTGGAGATGAAGATGGAGGTGGTGTGGGTGGATGGGGTATTAGCAAGAACCCTTGCTTTATCAACTGAACAGTGCTCTATAGAGGTGCATGTGCTACTTCTTCATCGTCACTTAGAGAGGGTTCAATTAGCTAGCTATATTCATAGTCTGTTCTTCCCTTGTTCCTGAATTTCCTTCCACTTCATGTAGCCCCAAACATCAAGGTAGCTACATAGCCTGCTTTTCACACAAGAGCATATTAATCCAAGTATTTAACGATTTTAAATAATTACCTCACAACCCTTTGAAGAAGCAGTGCTCTGCTTCGTTGTAATTAACCGAGGTATCAACCGCGAACTCTGTCACAAACCCTCCTATGATACAATCGATTCAATGATCAACAACACATGCGATCTTATCTTCAGAGGCTTCTAATCTCTGCAATAACTCCGGGGTCCAAACCATTGGACCATCAAGCCTCCACCCTCCTTGGTCATCTTCCAATTTCACGATCCACTCATACAACTCAACCGGGAAGAAACAAAAGATCTCGTGTATTTTTGTGTACAGGTATCTATCCAACCACTGTTCTTTCGTCAACCTCATATTCCTGTTCTCTTGTGCTGTGAATTCTTGGATCTTTCTATCCAACCAATCTTTGATCTATTTCTTCGTTGGATTCCAATGATGCGACATCACACATCTCGTTATGCAAATCCTGGTCCTGGCAACAAAACCATTTGTTAGCTTGATCGGCCCTGACCCAGGTTCAGCATTAATTAGCCAAGCAAATCCCTACGCTACTGGCCCTTTTGGCATCAACCCGTAGAGTGCAGACTAAAGTCTCACCCGAAGCAGTATGGGGGGATGCAGGAACCAAGTTTCCACACCCTAATATGGTTGTGATGTCATTTTTATACCCTACCCTTCCTTCGCGCAGACCTATAAGCCCTTTATGGCTTATCAAAGTACTTCTCTTATTTGGCTTTGAAACCTTCGCAAAAGTCTTTAATCGTCCTTCGCGGACCCTAAGTGGGCAATTCAAATGCTTACGCGATTCTGTAATTACCCTTACTTCTATGTCTACTCATATTAGCTTAAGTATTGGTTAACTTCAACATGAATTATGCTTATCTTTGCGTAAACGGATATTCTTACTTGCGTTCATATGACAAAGTAAAACATATAGATTCATGCATCAATATAGCATTAAATCATAAACCCATTATTCAACATGACATAACCGCAAACATTTATAACATAAGTAAAATAGCTCATACATAGATATCTTCAAAATAGTTACATTTATTGATGGTTCAGATCTCTAGTACAAACTCTAACTTCCCTACACACACAGCTGCAGGGGTCCGCGCACTCAATTGCGGACTTCTACCCTAGGCCTCTACGCACTCAGCTACAGAGCCTCTTCCTATGCTAAGACTCCTTGCTCTTAGCTCTTAATTGCCCAAAAAATTACTTAGATCTCTACTAAAAACTCCCTTAGAATCTTCTAAGACTTCCTTTTTATACATTCCCATGGCCCGCAGACCAAGGGCGGATTTGATCAAGTCGACACAAGCTATCTAAACTAATGGTGGAAGCCCTTTTTTATTGTTTTCATCTTCTCGCTCCGCAACCAAAAAATGCAGAGACTTTACATTCTTTATACAAAACTTGTGCCTTTAGCCACAAAACTTGGGCTTTTAACCCCAAAATTGACCCTAGGTGACTCGTTCCCAACAGTTTGGAAAACTACTATAGGAGGTTCATGAGGAACTTCTGGCAAATTTCTTATCCTATCACGTCATTGAAAAGGAAATGTAAGAAGTTTGAATGGACTGAAGAGTGTGAGGCTAGCTTTGAGCAACTTAAGTAGTTGTTGGCACATGCACCAGTGTTATGGATTATAGATCTGGACAAAGATTTTGTGGTATGCACAGATGCTTGCAAGAGAGGAATTGGTGGAGTCCTTATGTAGGATGGACAGGTGGTATGTTATGTGTCCCGAAAACTAAACGAGCATGAGTAGAACTACCTGACACATGATCTTGAGTTAGAAGTGATCATACATGCATTGAAAATGCAAAGACACTATCTTTTTGGCAAGAGGTTTGTACTAATTAGTGATCATATTGGGTTGAGGTATTTGTTTGACCAACCAAATCTGAATGCTAGACAGGCTAGATGGTTGGCCATGATCGGCAAGTTTTATTTCGAGATCAGGTACATCAAAGGTAAAGAGAATCGGGTGGTAGATGATCTCAGTAGAAGGGTATAGGTACATCACTTGGAAGCCATGAGCTCCTATGGGCCAAGCTTATAGGATACGATCTTGCAGGCAGGTTAGCAGGATGTTAGGTATATGGAGATTGTGCATAGGTTGCAGCAAGGTACTGGTACAGGTATAGTTGTAGGTACAAGTACAGTTGTAGCTGGATAGGGTATGGATTATTGTCTTAGAGTGGATGGATTGATCAAGTTCTGAGATAGGATATATGTACCAGATAACAGTGAGCTCAAGAAGGTGATTATGAGGGAGTTTCATGTGAAACCTTATTCCAAGTCACCTAGATTATCAAAAGAGACTAACAGCGGTAAATAAATTTTACTATTGGTCGAATTTGAAGAGGGATGTAGTAGAGTTTGTGGTACGGTTTTTCAACTGTTAGTGAGTGAAAGAAGAATGAAAACATCCAAGTGGACTACTGTGGCCGATCGTGATTCCGGAGTGGAAATGGGAGGTCATTTCCATGGACTTCATTACAAGTTTTCTAAAGATAGTGAAGCAGCATGATTCCATCATGGTCATTATGGATAGGTTAACAAAGGTTGCATATTTTATTCCAGTGAAATCTACATTCTCAGCTAGTGATATAGCATAGGTATTCATCATATGTGTGGTTAGATTGCATGGTGTTCCAAAGAAGATTATGTCAAACAGGGATGCAAAGTTAACTTCCAAGTTTTGGAAGGAGTTATTTGTAGGTTTGGGTACGGAGTTGGCCTTCAACATAGCTTATCATCCATAGATAGATGGACAGATAGAGAGGGTCAACAAGATATTAGAGGATATGTTGAGGATGTATATGATGCATCAGTAGAGGAAGTGGGAAGAGTATCTCCCTTTGGTAGAGTTCGCATACAACAACTGTTGTGAGGATTCATTGATGATGAGTCCTTTTGAGGCATTGTATGTGAGGAGTTGCAACACTCCCGTCAATTGGAGTGATCTGGTTAGCAGGGTATTGATTGGACCAGATGTGTTGGCGGAGATGGAATAGGAAATGCAAGTGATCAAGAAGAATCTAAAGGTAGCAAGAAGAATCTAAAGGTAGCATAGGATAGGTAAAAATGTTATGCATATCGGACTAGGTTATTCAAGGAGTTCCAGGTTGGGGAACAGCTGTACTTGCGCATCAAACCAAATAAGAGCTCCTTGCGAATTAGATCATGTGCTAAGTTGACACCAAAATTTTGTGGACCCTTCAGCATTATTGAGAGGATTGGGCTAGTAGCCTATCGAATTGCACTGCCTCTAATAGTGAAATTCCATGATGTTTTCCATGTATCAATACTTAAGAAGTATGTTAAGGATGTTGATCATATGATTCATTGGTCTATATTGCATGTGGATAGTATACCTAGGGGGGAATAGTATGGGGTATAGAGGGAGGTTCCTACGTGAATAATGTAATAATGGGATGGGCCATAGTAATAAATAAAGTGGTTAACCCATATCATGCAAGGGACCACAAGTAGTTAGTAATAATGTAATAATCCCATCGTATTAGATAGATGGTATTGAGGGAACCATGGTAATGACCCATGGTATTGTATGTATGAGGCCTATATAGAGGCTTGAGACTCCTCATGGAGAGATGTGAAGGAATATTGTATGGATAAGCATATGGCTTGGGGAGTGTTCTCCTTCCACAAGGAGTGAATGTATGGTGTTGCCCTACCTTAAGGGTTTGATAAATAAAGAAGTATTTATATCTATATTCAGATCTTGTTATTTTTGGTGATTATTTATAGTTATTGGGTATATTTGTATTCTCATATATTTCTGGGCTAGATCTATAACAAGTGGTGTCAGAGCACTTTCTTGGGCAAAGCGGATAATTTTTTTATTTTATTTTTTGCAGGAATATTTTGGGCAATAGTTCACATATTAGATTTGTAATTTTTAGTGAAAAATTTTTAGAATCTAATTGCATATCTGGGTGGTTCGCGAAAAAATACCCAATTTGAAAAAAACAATCGATTGAATCAGAGTCTGAATGAGGGATATATCGCTAATTTAAAAGTCAGTTGTGTTTCAGAAAAAATTTTGGGGTGGTGAGTTTGCAGATCAAATCTGTACATTCTAGTGCAAAATTTGCAAAATCTAATTACTGATCTGGGTACTTTGTGAAAAAATACCCAATTAAATATTAAAAAAAAAAAAATCGGTCGAATCAAAGTCCAAATGAGGGAGATATCTCTAAATTAAAATCAGCTCTTTTTTCAAAAAAAATTGTAACAGTGGGATACTTGCAGCACGAATCTAAAATTTCAGTGCCTAGATCAGGATTTCTATCACATGGGAAGATGCAGAATGGTCATTCCATTTCTAAAAATAGGTCATAATAAAAATTCTGAGCAATATTGACTAAATTGTGGCCACTTTAAATTTTCGCGAAGTGATTTTCTTCAAAACCCTCTTCATGGATTCTAGCAAGCAATTTTTTACAGGGAAACATAATGATCCTACTATTGAACAATTCATAAAAGATCTTAAGAAAAACCATCTGAAATATTGGAGAAGTTTCCTATGGCTTAATTTGAAAGAAGAGACTTCCATATGGTGGAACTCACTTGACATCAAGAAGTTGTCCAAACTTTCGGATGAAGAATTTAAAAAACTCCTTGTCAACAAATGGTCTCATGCTAGAAAACAGGGGAATGAGACATGTAAGGGGTTATTTTCTACTGGTACCTCCTTATTACAGGTTCATGGATATATTCAAAAGGAGAAGATCATTGTGTCTATAAATCCTAGTTGCAAGAAAAATTTTATAAATGTTAATTTGGAAAAAAAATTGAAAATTCCAGCTAAACAAATGGAGCACACACAGGTTAATAATGAGCAGGTGCAAGTTTTTAAAGATTTGAAGATTTCTATGGATAAGGATGTATTGCATTCTGATTTTTATGCTTCAGATATGACTAATGTGGATGTTGTTTTAGAATACCTATTGGTACTATCAATATTAGTGTACAGAAGAAATTCCTGAAGCTCTGGTATAAAAAGAAGAAAATTACATTGCAGGATATTTCCATCAATACACATGTCGAGTCCAAGGAGGCTGAAGTAGAAAATGTTACAGGTACTGATATATCAGATGATGAATCCGTGGTTGAAGTAATACTGGAAGATAAGAAACAACAACAGGCACCACAACATGTACCAGATACCAATCAGGCTCAATTAGGTGGTGAATTAAAGCAAGATACACCACTACTTACAACTCCAGCATATGACCACCCACATCACCCAGCAAGAAAACAACCTAAAAGATGGCAACAAATCAACGACAAGGAAAACAACCCCCACATGATAGGTAGATAGGGGCAAAGATCCACCCACAACACACCAATAGAGAAGAGTCATCAGGGTCAACTTCCATCTCAAGAAAGCGAGGCACTAGCTAAATCGAGGGCTCACCTTTCTCTTGGATGGCTAGATGCACGTGCATGGTACCATTGGACTAGTCTTTTGATTAGATCTTATTATTTTTTTTCTTCTTATGTTTCGGGGATGAAACATGTTTAAGGGGGGTGGAATGTAGTATACCTATGGGGGATAGTATGGGGTACAGAGGGAGGTACCCAAGGGAATAATGTAATATGGGATGGGCCATAGTAATAAATAAAGTGGTTAACCCGTATCATGTAAGAGACCAAAAGTAGTTAGAAATAATGTAATAAGCCCATTATATTAGATAGATGGTATTGAGGGAACCATGGTAATGACCCATGGTATTGTATGTATGAGACCTATATAGAGGCTAGAGACTCCCCATGGAGAGATGTGAAGGAATATTGTATGGACAAGCATATGGCTTGGAGAGTGTTCTCCTTCCTTAAGGAGTGAATGTATGGTGTTGCCCTACCTTAGGGTTTGATCAATAAAGAAGCATTTCTATCTATATTCAGATCTTGTTATTTTTGGTGATTATTTACAGTTATTGGGTATATTTGTATTCTCATATATTTCTGGGTCAGATCTATAACAAAGTGGGAAGAGTATCTCCCTTTGGTATAGTTTTCATATAACAATAGTTATGAGAAGTCATTGACAATGAGTCCTTTTGAGGAATTGTATGGGGGTAGTTGCAACACTCCCATCAGTTTGAGTGATCTGGTTAGCAGGGTATTGATTGGACCAGATGTGTTGGTGGAGATGGAATAGGAAATGCAGGTGATCAAGAAGAATCTAAAGGTAGCATAGGATAGGCAAAAACATTATGCATATCGGACTAGGTTATTTAATGAGTTCCAGGTTGGGGAATAGGTGTACTTGTGCATCAAACCAAATAAGAGGTCCTTGCAGTTTGGATCATGTGTTAAGTTGGCACCACAATTTTTTGGACCCTTCAGCATTATTGAGAGGATTGGGTCAGTAGCCTATAGAATTGCACTGCCTCTAATAGTGAAATTCCATGATGTTTTCCATGTATCAATTCTTAAGAAGTATGTGAAGGATGTTTATCATGTGATTGATTGGTCTATATTGCATGTGGAACTAGATGGAGAATTCCATCCAGAGCCTCAGTGTATATTGTAGAAAAATGTGCTCATGCTATGGAAATGAGTAATCGAGTAAGTTAAAGTGCAATGGAAGCGCTGTGGTCCTAATGAAGCCACATGGGAAATGGTGGATCAAATGCGAGCTATGTATCATTCCTTGTTTTCTGGTAGAGGCAAAGCAGCTTCGATATGGTGGTTTGGTATATGCTTTATGGTGGTTTAGTATATGCTTTATGGTGTTGTTGATATATTTTTTATGATGGTTTGGTATATGTTATATGATGTTTTGATATATGCTTAGATATGGTGTTTAGTATATGTTTTGATATGTTTTTTGGTATATGATTTGATATATGTTTTGGTATGTATTTGTGGTGATGTTGTTATATGTACACATGTATATGGATGTAAATACCGCCATGAGCTATGTGATAAAACTCCACTATGTGGTATGGGTGTTATGTCATTATGATTATGTTTTCATGTTACTATGCTATCATGTCATTATGTTATCATGATGTTATGATGTCATGTGTATTGGCACTCAGCAGGATGACAATTGTAAATAATATAATGAGTTGTGTTATAAAGCTCCACTATGCGATATGTTGTCATGTTGTCATGATGTTTTTCTTTTGAGAAGTTCTTTCTTTGTAAATACTGCATCGAGTTGTGTTATAAATATCCATGAGCAGTATGTCTTCTTTCAGTAGGTTGTTGAGGTATATGTGTAATTGAACATTGAGGGTGGTGTCTCCCAAGGGGGAGGGTTATGTATAGCCCTAGTGAAAATTCCATGTAATAACAGTTAAAAACAATAACCATGGTCAATGGGACACTTATTCCAAGTTGAATGTAGGGTAAAAACCTAGTGATGGGGATCACGTATGATTGTTTATGGCTAAGGAAATTGGAAAATGCAATAGTTAAGTCTTTGGAAAGGAAAAATGGCATTTTTGGCACAATTATCTATGAAAATAGTGGAAATTAGGAGAAAAAGGAGGTGAAAGGTCACAGATTGCATGTGAGGAGGAAATTTAAGAAAAGTAATAGAAAATGAAGAAAATAGAGGCCTCATTCATAAAACCCTTCTAAGGATCAGTTAGTAACCTTTTGTAAGTTCAGTTTTGGAGATCTCTCATTATTTTCTCTCTCTCTCTCTCTCATACTCTTGGAGATTTAGAGTTTTCTTGGAGCACTCTTGGAGGGTGTGGCATAATTGGATTTTTGCAACAAAAAGGAAAAGGAAGAGTAGGAAAGTGTAAGAGGGAATCGAGATCAGTAGCTACATTAGATTTTCTTGTAGGTACTGAGTTGCATGTATATTTCCCTCACTAGTTTTGGCATGCATGGAATATGCATGTGGATTTTTGGTTGTGCTTTGTCATTGGCATGGAGGATGGACGGGATTGACAGTGGATTTCCTAGACTTTCCATTTCCTGGATAGCCATGGAGATTGTCAGTTTACTTTTATCATTTTGTTTTGGTTGGTTCTCATGTTTCCTTAGCTTCTGTTGATTTATTAATCATGGAAGCCCTGGTTGGACAAACGCTCTGGAAGCCAAGTAAAAGCTTGGGTTGAGTTACTAGTCCTGGAATCCTTGGTTGGACAAATGCTCTAGATGCCCTTGGTGGGTTGAGTTACTAGTCCTAGAATTCCTGGTTGGAAAAATGCTTTGGAAGCCCTGAATAAGTTGTGGGTTAAGTTACTAGTCCTGGAAGACTTAGTTGGGAAAATGCTTTGGAGGCCCTGGAAGGCTTGGATGGATACCAATTTTGTGATGGTTTTGTGATGTCTGACCATGAGGCAGAATCATTATTTGTTGGGTTGAGGTGGATGGCCTCTAGAAGCCCTGGATGATTTTTTTATTGATGTGTTCTATGAGATCCCAAATTCATGCTTGGAATATGGCATGGGGGTGAATGGATGAAGAGATATTTGGCTCACTATTCTATAGTTGGGTGGAATGTGGAAGTCCCATCCCGGGATTGGATTTTGCATCATTAATGAAATTTTATATCTCTTGGTATTTCTATGAGCATTTTGATGGATTATATGTGGTATATATGGTTGTAATTTCATAAGAATTTATGTCCCTATTATGTTGGTTATGTATGTGTTTTACGATAGCAACCATGTATGGATTTCCTCATGTTTTTACTTGCAATTGAATGATCAATGTATCTATGACCTAATGGATGGAATGGCAGTTGATGTGTTGAGCCATCAATGGTTCTTAGTGGTTCTTAGTGATTCTCAGCTAAGTATGAGGCCCTTATGCTCAGAACTATTGATTACACTTGTAGATTACACATTTGCAATATGTTTGATAAAATGTTTGTCATGGCTAGTAGGGGTCCAATCAAGGTCTTGAAAAAGTATTTTCTTTAGTACTGTCATTCCCATGTTATTTTCATAATATAAAGATATGGTTCAATTCTCTGCAATGACCTGGGCTCTAGGCCTGAAAAAATGGCTCAAATCCTAGAGTCGTTGTCATAGCACTGACAATTTTGGTCTCTAGTCACTAGCAGGAAAGCCTGTGAGAGTGACTTTCGGTTGCTAGTCGTACTCATGCCTATAGTATGGGAGCAATTGAGCCTTAAATTATCCAAAATATCAATGGGACCCCAAGGCAAGTTTTTTAAAGTATTGGATTATCTCTTGAAGGTCCTGTAGCTAATGATTAATGTATGTATAGCATCTTTCCATTAGTTCCACTTCCTTAACATGACTTAGGAGGTCGAATCATATCATAGTGGCCTCTCGTCGCATGTTTACTCTAGCTGGCCAGTTGCTTGGGTAGATGTGGGAGGAGGGTGTTACAATTGGAACCAGTTGTTATCCCCTATACCACTCATTCCTCCAAGAGAAGTTTCCTTTCAGCTATTTTCATACTCCTTAATTTATAAAATATTGTTAAGTGAACTTGTCTCCTTTACACTCATTAAAGTACTTGAAGGGTCATCTACCCAATATAAGTTTAACCCTTTTCTAGACTAGGATAGACTAGTTACAAAAAAGGAATACCCTAGTCTAGTATGGCTAAGAGGTTCTCCCTTTTATACTTTTCTCTCTTTCTCAAGCTTGGGAGGGGGGAATTTACGAAAAAGTAACTTATAAAAAGAGAATGGAGGGAACATTTACCTCCATTAGTCATAAAAATGGTAGTGAAAATCGTGTCACCCTTGAAGATGTCACCTGTCTACATCGCTATCTCACAATTGGGTTTTAGCTTGCCTAGGAGTCGTACCATGCATATGAGTTATTTACTCTTCCGGTTGGTTACTCTTCTAGTCATATGGAGCATGCTTTGATGCCTCCTACACCATCTCATGATATCATCTTATGCTCATTAGTCATGCTGCCAAGTCACCTTTGTGTGATGTCGATGCGTCCAAGGGAAGTCTCAACCTATGTTGGTCATTTGTAGTATCTTGCTGACCTTTTTCATTGGCCATCCTTGTGTAAATTGTACTTCATCACTTCATGACTTCATCCATACATCACATCATCTTAGTCTGTTTTGTGTCTATTGATGAGGCATACATCAAGGCCCTCCTTTGACAGATCTTCTCCTGTCAACTTCAGCTCATTATCCAAGAGCTTGATCTAGGAACCAGTAGTACCTTGTAGATTGTAGACCTTAGTGGAAACCTTCCTCGTGATCGATAGTGGGTTTACATCATTATCTCTCTATTAGTAAAGTTTATTAGTGTTCGACATCAACTCATTTATTCACACTTGGTGGACTGTACTAGGTACCTTGGGGTCCATTTTCCTCATTGGTGGATTCCCTCGCATCTGTTACTCGTTTACCTCATTGACTAGCAATCAAATGGTTTCTACCATGCTTGACATCAGCACATATATTCACATGTCGTAGATTCATAACATCAGGGTTATGTCGAAGATCCTGGGTTAGGGACATCTCACTCTTATAAAGCACCCTTCGTAAGTTGCATTGGAGTTATGTAGCATTTACGTACTTTAAGGACTATTTCGGGGCACCTATTATCTATTATGTTTCCATAGTCCTACTGAGGTATATTGTGACATAGATCCACATTGTAATTGTTGTGGTGGATATGTTCTATCTGTTCAGTCACATGGATCCACTATGTATTGTTCATGGCCATGTCTTAGAATTTCATGTCATGGATCTGTAGTGTATGTTTTGGTGGCCATGTTCATTATTTCTTTGTGACCAATCATGTATATGCCTGCCTCAAGGATGTTATCAGCAGAGTTGAGACTTCAACACTTGATTTCCTCTAATTTAGCTTCACAATCTTGCCTCCTTCCTCCCATTTTGATCTTTGAGTATTATTGTAATACATTTAGGCCATCAATTTCTCTTCTAACCTCATGCATTAGGTTGCATATATTATAACCCTATTTTCCACTCTATTATAGTGAGAGAAATCCAATATCAACTTACCTCGGTTGTTTGGATAAAATGCATCCCTTTTAACCTTTTCTCTTACTTATGTGAGATTTATCCCATTATAAAAGAGTGGAATTACATGATTGAGTTATTTCTCATAATTAATTTTCCAAAATATTATAATTATGAGATAAAAATTATTTCATAATTGATATAATTGAGAAAAAACTCATAATTGTGAAAAAGGTTTCTAGAGTTTGTCATTCTCAAGGAGATCAACTTGACCCACTTTTGTATGAGTTGGCTAGGGGTCTATTATTGTAGAGTTTTCCTAACTTATCAAGCCCCTAAGTTTCTAGATATGTTCTCCTAGAGGATAGAATGATCCTATATAATCTCACCAAGAGGAAAGGGGTCAGATGAAGTATCCACACTATAGCGTGAGAGATCTTATGTATTGAGAGAGGAGACCATGCTACAAGCTTGAGGAGAGGATCTTATTTTTTGTATAATTTTACCATTTGATTCATGTTTAATGAAATTTCATGTTCCCTTTCCTGCAAATCCATGCTTATGGTTGATTATACATGTTAATGTTTATTTGAGCTAACGATCTTCTATGGAAGGTTATTTGTGGTCCTTGTTTAGTAGTGCATGTGTGTAGGTAGTAGATCTATTACAGGAGGTAATATCTCTTGGTTGGAGTATATACTTCCTACATCGAACCCAATACCCTTCATTGATCTACAAGGGCTACAAGTGTGAGATCAAACCCTTAGTGTAGGGGCTACATGCATGATTGATTACTTGGGAATTTAGATTGGGGTTTATATTAGTAATTGAATTGATCATATATTTTGCTATCTAGTAACCTTACTAGGGCCATATGGTTATGGAGCAATGGTTCCTTGTGTGTGAATTTTTCCACAACAATGTTAATCATGTACACCCATTTACATGCCTAACCATTGCTAAGATTCCCTTCTCTCCTTAGAGAAACATTGCAGATCACCCTAGATACCTGTGTTGGTGGTTGGTACTTGTTCAGCAACTATACCATCCTCATAATTTATCGTTTTGAAGGATAGCCATATCAGCTACTGGATTTCCTAACTCATCACATATTTTCACTAACGTACATTTGGTAGATATTTTCTAGTGATCGAGTGCACTTTGTTTCAAAGAAGCAGCAATTACATTTCAACTCACACATAATGTGGGACCTTATAGTGTGAACTTAAGGAATCCTTTCGACATTGTGGAGAGTATCCTGGAAAGTTTTAATTTCGCCAAGGTCGAGGCTTAGAGATATCATCCACATGACATTATTTATAATTTGAGAAAGGATCAGGATCAGGAAAATCATAAACACGACCTGAATCCCATGATCGAGGAATGCACTAACAAGGATAGTTGGGAGGAAGTCAAGGCAATCCTTCACCCCACTGTATCAGATTCTTCTCAGCTCTCGAGGAAAAAACAAAGCATTGTTGAACCGATGGACGTGGTAAGGAAGAAAATTAAAACTTAAAGAGAGCCAAGCTATATGGATACCCTAAAGGGGAAGATAACAATGATGAAGACAAGGAGTCTTAAGATCTATTTTTATACAATAGCTAACTAGTTGCTTCCTTGAATCAAATTTTCATGGTAGAAACTTTGCCTTTGGCCATGATGGAGCATGTAACCACATAATTAGGGGAAGTGGCCCAGCTAGGGTAGGTGTCAATTATAGACCAATTTACATAAATCACTAAGCATGCATCTAAGGAGAGGAAAAGAGATGTTAAAATGGCAGAGAATCAACCTATACCACCCACACAACTCAAAATTTCTTTGGACTATGAGAGGGGGATTCTCAAGATGGTGGTGCTAGAGTCTAAGGTAGAAAATAAAATGTTCATAGCAGACTACTAGGTTCACCAAATGTCTCTATAGGTAGACAATGTCCCATATACTAACCTCCTAGACACGCATATGCAAGCCACACACTTGATACATGGACAGATGCACAGGAAATATGCCATAGCTAGGAAATTTCAAGATATGTATACTAAATCTAGTGCTCAATTGAGGTATAGGAAGATTGTTGGCAGGGGTAACAGGACAAAGGTTAAGTACCTAGAGGAAAATATCATCCATTTAGCCACTAATCCCCAGGATTTTAAAACATACATGGAGTTGTTGGAGGAGAAGAATAAGGAGATTTCTTCCCTAAGGAGGTAGCTCAAAATGTCAGATACACATCCCTTGCAAATAGTGAAATTAGTTGCAGTAGAGGAGGAGAGTGATGAACTGAAACTAAATATACATGATGCCCTTGCGAAGAATAGGGAATTGTAGGATCATGTTACACTATTAGAAATGTACTTACAAGGGATGAAAGAAAGGAAAATTGAAATGCAACAGAAATCCAACAAGATTTTGATAGGATAGGTAGAGTCACTGAAATATATTAAGAGGAAAGGAAGCTATAATATTTGTTGCCATCTAGAGATGTAGAACTAGAAGTTAAAGAGTAGGATTTGGATGGAGTTAAGATATAATCGTACCACGCCCAAGAGCATAGCGAGAATATTGAAGTAGAACGAAATGTTTTGAGCAAAAAACATCCCACCAAGTCAGCCTTTAAAGAAGCCAAGAGAACCATCTGGGGAAAAAACATAAAATTA
Source organism: Pinus taeda (assembly GCA_000404065.3). Classification (NCBI taxonomy): domain Eukaryota; kingdom Viridiplantae; phylum Streptophyta; class Pinopsida; order Pinales; family Pinaceae; genus Pinus; species Pinus taeda. The sequence continues at coordinate 412,369 of APFE031705039.1, read as the reverse complement.
GTATAGAAAAGGTGGGGGTGCTTGGAACTCATATAGTAGAAAATAGAAACGATCAGGTTAGCGCGCAGGGAGATGAATATGCTCAAGGTAAATCTCTGGGAAAATACAAATAAAACAGATAGAATCATCAAATATTTGAATCAGATGACCAAGGCAGAGGTTAAGGAAGAAAATTTGAATATGACCTCCTTGGTAAGCAAGGCTAACTAGATGAAGAAGAAGAAGGTGTTGATAGAACTAATGGAGAAAAAGGTGGAGGACATGGCGAAGGAAGTTAGGGAGTTCAAGGATAACTTTGAAGCACTTTATGATATGAAATTTCCTTGTCTTTTTTATGGAAGGGGTGACATGTACTAAAAGGATGTCTTAATAAATAGCCTAAATGCCCTTAAGGAAGACCATAAGTCATTTGAAGAGGGGGATCATCCACTACAAGGTAAAGAAATCGTCAATCTATACGAATATCATTTTTAACTTATGTTTACACTGAGACATCTCTTCAAGGAATTGGGAAAGGTGGACTATGAGCCAATAACAAAGCTAGATCGGCTCATTTTGGAGGCTCGAGCATGTGAGGTGCCCATGGGAATTGAATGGAAGAACATGTTGGGATTCTATAGTCCCTTCAAAAGGTATTCCCATGATTATCACAGCGGAATATAATGGAGGCATGCCCCATTTCAATACTACCACCTCAGGTGACACAGCAGGGGTGGCTCTAGTGATTGTCACTAACAGCACAAACTGTGACAACAACGGCACTGTTGGGACCACCGTCAACATCACCGGCAGCACATTCACTGTAGTGTCTATGCACTCTAGTGCACGGTCCAAGCAATTCCAAATATAGAGAAAGAAGGAAAAAACTATCCAAAAGAGAGATAAGAGCTACCAAAGCTAGATCTAGTGGGGCCCACTCCACTGCAGCAAATCCTTGAAGAAACTTCTAGAAGAAGTTAGTTATAATAATACAACTAGTAAATTTGTAACAAATTTTGAGTATTGTTTCATATACCACTAGTGGTTTAGAATGGGGTCCAAGCTCTTGAGTGCCTATATATAGGCCTCATTTTGAAATGTAAAAGAGGGGAGAAATCTTGGTTGTAGGGGAAGCTCTGCCAAAAAAATTTAGTGAATTATTGGGAGGTCTTGATGTAAACTTGGGGGACAATTCTAAATTAATTCTTGGGCTATCTATTTTTCTTATCATGTATGTTTCATACCACCTATATTTTTAAGTTTACTACTAATGCAATACAAGTTTATGCAGTGTTCGTGGCATTTTAAGTTATGAACCTGAAAAATTATGCAAATTGTGTAGAATTGTATGAATATTATTAACTTAAATGAATTTTGGCATCAGTATGATGATATGTTTCATTTTTTCAAAATCTATCAAGCTAGTTCAAAGAGTATCTTGACTTTATTGATATTTCTTACAAGGGTTTTACAAGAAAATGGTGAATTTCAAAGTTATGTGATCTCTAATGGTTGAATTCTTAATTGCTCATCCATCCACCAAGGCTTATATGGTTTAAAGGAATTGTTAATTGCTTCTGTAAATTGTGTAAGGCCTCATTCTCCATCTTTCATCCATAATTTACATTTTAAAACTTTTATGTCAAATTGAAGGGTTATGAATGCTCCTAATCAAGATCAACGGAAATGCAGCCCAACAAAGGAATTTAATGTCTGGTGGTTTTCCCTCAACCTTGATTCCCAAACAGCTTTTGATTAACAAAAATTTGATTACAATTTGAAGGATTTTCACATATGTTTCATATTTTCTTGAAGAACATATAATGAATGTTGGATGTGAATGATGAACTAATTTCTTAGAATGCTTGTGAATTTAATTTTTTTGTATTCACTTATTCATGTTTAACTACTGACAGGTTTTCATCTACATAAAGATTTTAATTTGATGGTTGTGATGAAATTCATCATTTAACTTCATTTTCTTGTGACACTTAAAGAGGAAATTGAAGTGCATGCATCTTGACCATGAAATGAAATTCTACTATATTAACTAATTTCAAGTTTGAATTACATAGTCATTTACATAACATACTTACAAAAACAATTTTAAATATACAATTGTATATTCTTGCATTAGGGTCATCCTACCTTTAACTCTCCTTAGGTTGAAGAACATGAGCTAGCACATTATAGTCAAGAGTCTCTCAAATGAAAAAAATACATTCATGAGGACAATATGACCATACCCATAGATCGAAATAAATAAATAAATCTCAAAAGAAAGTAGCAAATAGAATCACATTTAAATTTTCTGAGACTTTGCACTACATCATAGCGTAGTGTGACTCTGGGGAACCAACAGATCCCTTACTAAGGTTGGAGCCACCGTGTCTGTAACCAATATAATTTTTGTAGGATCTACCAGTAAACGTTTCTTAAAAATGACTTGAACTAATAAGGTTCCAAATAGGGTGAAAAAGATACACTTCTTAATATTCAAATAAATATATCATTAATCTTAACATTTGTATGTCATTGTTAAATAGGTTGAAAGCAGTCCAATCATTTACATATACCTCCAATAACTTATGCATAAACTCCTTAAATAATGTAATGAAAATCCAAGGATTATTCAAGCAAAAGGGAATAATTCTGTGTCTGAATGAGCCCCATTCTATCACAAAGGTAGTGTTGGTCTTATATTCTTCTATGATCTTCACATGATGGTATCCAAACAACCCATTGATCAGGGAATATGATTCCCTACTACCTGCATTCAATAAAACCTCATCTATAAATAGCATTGAGAATCAATCATGTACACAAGCTACATTTAGAACCTGTAGGTTGAAACACATTTGGATGTCTCCATTCTTTTGTCATAAACTACCATCGAACTAATCCATTCAAATTCCTCCATAATCAATATGATTCCAACATCCACCATATGATCTATTTCCTTGCGCACTTTATATTTGTATTTAGAATTTTATCTATATGGTATTTTCTTAATTGGTTTGCATTAGGCCTTATTTGAATCTTGATTTCCCATAAAGATCCTATGATTCCCTTCATCTCTTAAAAACGTCATGGAAATAGATCCTCAAATTCCTTGAATAATTCTACCCCTTGATTCAATATCTCTTAGTCCCAGTAATCCCTAAGTATTTCCATACTTGGTGCCCCTTCTATACCAATGTTATATTTATTCATCTCCAATGGTTGAGTACATCTTTTTCTAGTTCTACTAGAATCCTTCTCTTGTACTACATGCTCTCCCTTAGTCTTCTTAATATGCAACATCTTAGGATCATCCTTTAAAACTCCCTTTATATTCACCTTTCAATAATAGATAGGTTGGTTTAACTTAGTAATATTTTTATGATATGTGTAAGTTGGATTCTACACCTAATCAGTAAGTTGTTAACAAAACATAAACTTTTTCATTCATTGTAAAATTTTCTTAAGATTTTGGCTTTCTAAAATGGACCTAAACATTGCATGGAATCAATGGTTGATTTTTCACCAATCCCTTATCTATATTCTTATCTCCTCCTAGATATACAAACTCCTAGGGACCATATCCATCATATGAACAAATTTGGGTACCCATTAGGCTTAAGTGATCTACCTATCATTCCAAAATTTTCACATAACCATATATGTCCCTATATATCCTCAATACCCTTATATTTGTTCAACAAATACAAGTCTATAGATGGTTGGGATCTCGATTTTATGCAATCAACTTCTTCCACCCAATCGTTAATCTCATCTTGATGTGTCACACACCAACACATAAGGTTCCCTTTGATTTTCATTTTCATGGCCTAAAACCTTTGAATCCATGAACACCCTCCCCCATCTATGTGAAGAAGGTATTCACCAACGTTGTAACATCAAACCTTGGTAGATTGAATAATTCCACTCCAATCAAGTGCATTACCTTAGTGATCCTTGTACATATTTGAGGGGGTACTTCATCTAAATCTATATTATATGATCAAATGTTTCGCCAAATCAACTCATCATCCATAGTGTGGTTGACATGGTCTTCCTTCATACCAATAATATTATAAAAGTTCTTAATAACTAAGCTCTATGCATCAACATTTATTGATTTAGTTTATCTTTCCCCTTATATTGCGTAAAATAGATAAATGACATGCAATGCATCCATATAAAAATATATTTTTCTTTTCCTAAGGTTTAATATAATGTTATTATCAAATAATCAGTCAATATCTAGTAACACTAGATAGGGGTCTAGTCATCCATGATCACAATGACCTCAAAAGCTACCTTCATTTTAACCCCTTCAACATTTACTTCAATATTATCTATTTTACCAATAGGATCTATATTATATTGATTATCAACTTGTTAGAGCCTGAATCTACCTCAGGCTAAGAAAGGTAGGATCTAGGGTAACATTAAACCATGCTTAACTTGGTAGCTAGCCCTACCAGGTTAGGAGAGTGCTCTCTCTTGTCAATCTTAGTAAGATATGATTGATGAGGGATTGAGATGACTAATCTAGGTATGTGTGTAAATGATTTTGATTGAATAAATGATATTTTTGTTGGTTTCAATGGAAAGGCAAATTTTGGGTGCGGGGAATGAGGCTCAGTTTTGCAAGGATCTCAATGGGGCATGGTAGGCAACTGATTTTGGCACTTCAAATAGAATGAGATGGAGAGATTAGACAAGTGAGGAGCTGAAGAGGGAAATAAAATCCATGGATCCTCTTCAAATAGCTGAAAACATCAAAAACTAAAGCAAACCCTAGGTAGAGCACTGCAATTTCAATAGATTCTACCTTCACTCTTGTTTGATTTAGCTAAGAAAAAAAAAGATAGATGATGACATACATAACACATCAGTAAATTCACAATTACAAAAGAAAGCACTATACCAAAACAAAATTCCACATGAATCACAAAGAGTATTGCAAACCCTGGTCTCTATTCCTTAGCCAAAACTGCTGATATGAGTATACAAAAAAGCTCCTTGCTTTCTCAAAAGTCCAACCATGCTAATGATTGAAAAACCACATAATATAGACAAACCATAGCTCATCCTAGCCTCTAGGGGTCGAGATCACATGTTTAGGAGTTTTTCAACTAATTTTAGACTAAGAATTAGAAATTAGGTAGTGGAACAACATGCCTCTAGAAACTAGGGAACTGATTCATTCAGTTTCAAACAACTTTTTGATAGATGAATCTACCTCCATAAGTGAAAATTTGACACATTTACATCATGATCCATCCATTTACATTTAATTACATCATAATTTTGACATTAAGAAGGAGAAAAAGTCAAACTGGCAAAAGCTAGGTGAAAAACAGAGTATACTTGGTCAAACTAAGCAAAATTTCCCCTATGCGCTGCGTTGATTTCTCTATGCGTAGCGCCCTTTTGGAGCCACTTTTGAAGGCCTACCCAGTGTCCAAATTCAATCCAAGTGTGCTTGTTGGAAATTTCTACCTGTCTACTTTCCAACCCAAGTGGCATTTTTGAATTTAGCCTCCATTTTCCCCTCCAAAATTCAGTTTTCCCAACACTGCTTCATGTGTCTCAAAATAGGGGCAGTAAGGTCATTTTTTAAGTGTTTTTGACCTTTTTGAGGGCTCAAATCTTGTCAAAAATTCTTGGAAATTGGTAGGAAAGCATATTTTGCCATGCCAAATCCAAAAATTCTGAGTTTTTGTCATTTGGAGGCTCCTGTCAAAAGCGAGCGCCAGGTGGCACGGCGCATAGGGTAGAAAACTCTGTTTTTTGTGCCAAAAATTCCAAAAATGCAAAAGTTCCCCAATTTTTTTGAAATTTGGGCTAAATCTTCTCCATAAAGCATTTTGTTGGGCTAAGGAAGCCTTAACCAATATCTGAAGTATATCATGCTCATTTTTCCTCCTTAATGCCCTCTTCAATTTTGCCTTTAAGCTCCTGATTCTTGCCTTGCAGACTTTGTTTCTCGCCATGTAATGATAAGCCATATGTCTCAAAAATGTCTTCTCCTTGTTGGCCTTCTCCAACAACCTCTCTAAGTGGATATTAACTCTTTCAAGCCATGATTCCTGATCAAAATTGATCTCTCAAGCGATGTGAATTTCACCTTCCTCCTTTGGGCAGCTTGGTGGTTTTCCCGAATGTTTTGCAACTCCATAATCATGTGTTAATCCTCAAGCTTCTTATTTCTTTGCTCCAAGTACTTTATTATCCACTTAACTCTTTCCAAGTTGAGGGATAAGGCATTGATGTCCGTCTGCTGCTCTTGGATGACTTCTTTGAGATTTGTGCTTTGCGGGCCCATATCAGTATCATCACCCTCAATGAGAATGAAATCAGTCTCCTGCTCACCTAATGGTCCCTCATCCTGTAATTTCCTCTTGCCTTTGTCCTAAACCTATTATGCTGATGAAGTTAGCGAGACCCCTTCCACCCTGTGTAGAGATAATACTCGCTTGGCTGTTGCAAACAACCGTCTAGTGCCCTTCTGATAGGTGATAAACACCAGCATACTAGCAGTCTGTGTCTCATGACCCTCATGCTGATATGAAAGTTCACCTATCTCATGCAAGGCTTCTAGAGGTCCCTGAGGAGCTATGAAAAACTCACGAGAAATGAAGTCCTCCCAAGCGATGCCCTGCAAACCAAGCTTATGGATGACCACAATCTTAATGAGAGCAAAATGATATATATTGTTGAACTGCTGCTGAGGAGTCTTGTGTTGTAATAGAGCGGTCACCTTCTCGATATTTCAACACATGAAGTAGGGGAGATTCATCATCCTCACCCTGGTAAAATGCATCAACAACCTGATATGGTAGGCATACAAGCAGGAAAACCATCCCTCATAGCTAAAATACTTCATTATCAGTTTCATCAAAGGAGCATAAGAATCTTTTAGGTACCGAAAAGGAAAAACTCTCCTGAGTTGTCTCAAATAACTGGGCTTGATGTATGGTTCATAATGGTGCCTGTCTATTTGCTGCCTTTTGTTCCATTACTCTCCAATATTAGGAATACCAATTGCTATAGAAATAGATTCTGGTGTTAAATTGAATGTTACACCAGCTAGAGTGGCTCAACCATCATGTAAATGAAGCACAAACAAACGGGCCAACTCATGGTGAAACTGAACTCTAGAAACCATCTCACAAAATTCATAGTAGGACTAGTGTTGGAAAGAAGTGATGGTGACAGGGCAGGCCTATAACTCAGCAAGAGTAGTGGGTTCCTCTCGTATATGTTTGCCACCTCTATGAGGCCTCTTGAGTGCATGTACCTCTGTAGGAGAATCACTGTGTGTCTCCTCTTCATGATCATATGAAGGATCAGACTCCATCTCTACTAGTAAGTGTTTTTTCTTGATGAGTATTAGGAATTTATGGTGTTTTTTTATTTTCTTCCACCAAGGGAAAAGGATATGAGGGACTGTGGAGGGAGAGAGTATGGGGATTTTGGGAATGTTGGGACAGGGTTTTGTTAGGGAAACAGGGGATTAGGGAGTGATATTAAGTTTAAGGACAACACTTTAGGGTTTGGGGATTTGTAGTAAGGGTTTGGGAAATGGGAATTGGGAATAGGGGTAGATGATTTTTTTTTTGGAAATATGGGAGTTAGGGAATGGGGGAATAAGGTGAGAAAATGAGTGAAGGAGTGAAAAAGTGAGGGAATGACATAATAAACTTGGCAGCAAAAACCAAAGCAAACCCTAGGCAACAGTTTCTTAGGAAATGGAAAGAAGGTAGGGTTTGATTTTCTTATTAGATAACCACGATAAACTGTATGAAAAACTCTTTTACTAGCAATGAAGAGGGCTTAACTTACTTGCACAATGGAAGTGTTGAGTGATTTTGGCGATTTGAGGGAGTTTTGGAGGGAAACGGGTTTGGCAGCTCTATGCGCTGCACCCTGTGTGTGCACCGTGCCAGAACAACTTTGCACTGAGAATCGTGGCCGTATGCGTTGGGCCTGTTGTGTGCACCACGCCACTTACCTAGTGTGTCGCGCCTATGATTTTGCACAGTTTTCTCTCCAATGTCACTTGTTTGCTTGCACTTTGTTGTTTGAATGCAAATGGGCTTTTGATTTGACGAAAACAATTATATACAAGGAGATTTTAATTTTTGATGCATAAAAACCCACTTTTATAATGTTTGGAATATGACTTGAATTTTTAACGTTGTTTTTTGAGCTTTTGACTTTATTTGAGCTTTTTGATGAACTAAATGACTTGTTTTTTGTTTTCTTTGTAGGGGGTTGGAACTACTGAGGCTAGGGAAAGTGACCAGGGTTTCCATCGAATAGATTTACATATTAAGGAAATGAAATTACATGAAAATATACATTAAAACCTAAAATACTCTGTTTTTCCTCAAAACAGAGTTTTGAGGAAAAATACATCTTTGAGCACTTGATTATGAAATTTATTGATACAGGAACCTCCTCATGTGCCTGTTGACTATTATTGGACATTTTGAAACCCTTTTTGATGAAACCCTAGACCTAATGACAATGAAACCCTAGAAAAGACCTTTGTAAACTTTAAAGACAAAAAGTGACTGTAAATGATTCTGATGAGTAAACATGGGCCAGCAGGTAAAGGACATGAGGTAAAATGTAGGAGAAGCCACTACCATCAGATGATACATGCTCCTAATGGAATGCAGCTAATTGGGCGGGACACCTAATATGCAATGCAACAAGAGAATTTTATCTCTGACGGAGGGATGACGATACCAACACTAACACAACCAAAGTTGAATAGGTGACCAAACTAACATTGGGTTACCCATTAGTTCCCATAATTTCTAAGGCAGGATGCTCATGTCAAATATTGCCACCGAGATGACATCTTCCATCTTATAGTTTCCCAAATTGACTATCATTTTGAACTCCCTACCCATTCTCTTCTTGGTAACATGGCATAGCCCTACTTTAGATAATGGAGCAATAATAAGATGCTCCAATCCACTTGTCTCCATCAAATTAGTTCACAATTTTCTCAATTTTTTTATAACTATGGAATTATTCAAAAACTTAACACAACATTGTCAAAACTTGCACACCTAGTTCCCCAAGTCCTATAGGTTAATATTTCCATATGAAACAATGCACTTTTCAATGGTACAACACGTAGCAGGACATGCAACAATTCCTCTTTCATCACTTTTTGTGCTTCACATAGGAATTGTTTCTGTTATGTAGTGCCAAACTTAGGTGGTGCTTGCACAACTTTTCTAATCTTACCACCCATTTGTTTCATGCAATCACATCTAATTAGGTCCTTTCCAACTCATATACCTCCATTATTTACCACACATACCTATGTGGGTCTCTTCAAATTCTAGTCCTTGTGTGGCTATGTTATAACCATGTTCAAGCATCACTTATTTTCCTCCCATTTGAACAACAAATTTGACATTCCTTGATTACATGCTACATGCTATGTTAGTATCCATATAGCACATGGGGTTGGGTACAAAATCAAGCTAATTATCCAACCTCCCCCATAGTTGTAGCAAGTAGGTTGTCTCCTGCAATATCCTCCTCCTCAACCTATGCCTTTAAACCCCCCTTATTTTCCTCCCCAGAAGCCTCCACATTCTCCCCCTTTTGGCTTCTCCTATTCCCTACTAGAATCAATTATTCATTCCTTCATCAAATCCAACGATCTATAGTTGTTCACATAAGTCCCTATTACTTGTAGAACTCATAAAGTGGAGTATGGTGTGTTTTTTTGGTATTTTTATAAATTGTGGAAAATGGGATGGATATAGAAACATTTCATATAAATTTGGCACCATTTACCTCAAGGTTTCACCATAAATGAAGCCAATTTCACTGGAAATGGACTTGGCATTCCATTTGTAGTATAGTTCCCAAGCATCAGACATTCCATCCTATGGTATCCTTCTACACAACATAGAGCACACCATATATTCTTACACCCTATTTTTACCTTTGTATCTCTTGTATTTTTAGTGTTAGTGCAGGAAGTTGCAACTAAACTTGTGTGCTTCCTTCCAAGTTTTCACTATCGCTTAGCATGGCTTCCAAGAACATGAAAATATATAATTCTTTTGTTTGGTTATTTCCTTTTGATGGGTAATAGGGACTAACATGTGAGGGAGGATCCCTAAAATGAACCATTCCCTATGTCTGATGTATTAAATCTAAAAGTTTTGTTTATCCAATAAAATTTTAGAGCATTATTCATAGTCCCTTACTGACACTCTACCTTTTGCTTAATATCCTTAATCTTCTTGATGCATTAAGATTCAAATTTTGGTTTCTAAAAAACCCATAGAAAGTGTTTCTTTTTCTCCATGAGAGATTTGGTTTATCTTGATAGAAATGTTACATTTCATGTAACACAATAAGACTCTATCTCTAAAATTTGTCTCCAAATTTGATAGGATTATTGTTTCATATATAATCCACTTTATTAGCCAAATTACCTCACATTTAAACCAATTTTTCTCTACATAATCCCTCTTAGTCCCATGGAATATTGGAAGCCTAAGTGTTGAATCTTGACTCACCATATTAGAAATTATTGTTGATCCAACTATATGTTTTTCACTTGATACTTTTATTCCTTGTTATGTCTTCTTGATCTTAGTATTCTTGAATCATATCGTAGTATTGGTGTCTTGACCTTGGTTTTATCCTTCTTTTATCAAGCTCCTAACTTTCGATTATATTGCACTTTCTCTTACTAGAATTTTGACCTAATGTCACCTTGAACTTTCTCCTTCTACTAAAATGTGCAAGGGGGGTGGCTCAAAGATAAGGCTACTCCATCTAATTTAATTTCTTTCTTTGATGAATCCAAAATATCCTTCCAAATCTAATCATGAAAATCATCTTATCATTGTCAAGATCCCTTCATCCTCCATAATATCTTCTCCATCACTACCTCTTGTCACACTTTTGATATTCTCTTCTACCTCCTACTCCGTAGACTCTATTAGATCTTATAACTTCCATCAAGTTTCAACATATTCATCCACATATCTATTCCTATTACCTCCAACATTCTTTTTCGATATCTTTCCTTTCATGAATTGTTGGTTTAACAGATTTTCCTCTCTTGCTACACTCCCTTCTAGTGTAATTACTCCTCTATCGCCCTCTTTTTTCACTAATTCTCTTACACTTCTAAATCTCCTCATAAAATTATCTTCATCCCTCAAATTTATTTTATATTTCCTTCCTCTCTTTTTCTGTTATTTCTTTTATCTCTTGATCAACTCCCTAATCTTGTCTCTTCTTGCAACTTGATCTTCTTTGAATCTGATCTCCTAGATCCATCCTTTTATATTTATTTCTTGTATTACTTCATATTTATCCCCTTATTCTCATCCCCTCCCCCCTCTACATAGGGTTTTATGTTTCCATTAGATCAGGCTCCATTAGCAACAATCCCTTCTCCATAAATAGCATCTTAATCCATAACATAATTTGAGCAAGAAATATTCCTTAGGGACTCTTCAAACTTCCTCTCCATGCTGGTAATGGATTAACTACACTCAATAGAAAACTTGGCTAGGAATATTATTTATCCCTATCAAGCCAATATTCAATTTCTCCGGTCCACCTATTATTGAGGATATTTAACTTGGTGATTGTTTCTTAGTTCTAGATCGTTGGTTCTTGGACCCTCCACATAGGGTTAATGGTTATCGATCTCTTTATCAACTCCTAAAGTAAATAGGGAAATTATAAAAAGAAAATGTTGTGCATATCAGTATAAATATACCTTTGCTTCCATATTTTAGTGTTTATCACTATAAATATACCTTTGCTTCCATATTTTAGTGTTTATCAATATAAATATACCTTTGCTTCCATATTTCAGTGTTGATCCATAATTTTCTAGTGTCTCACCAATAGAAGTCTTCTTCTTTCTATGTCCATTCCTCTATATCTTTTCTTGAAGGCTTCCATGTCATAGTCTCACTCTTTAACAAATATCTTGATCTATTAGGTCCCAACAACAAAACCAATTATTGGCACATGGGTTCAAACCCAGAATTTGGAAACCTTTGCCAACAAATACCCTACATGCATTAGTCTCTTCACTCCCCAAAGACTAGAGAGGGTCACGCCTAGTGTACTTAAAGGAATTGCAAGAAAATTCAAACCAAAATCACTTCCATATGAAAAAGAAATATAACACATAACATTGCATTCATATATAATAATTCACTTAAACTTCCATAAAATATTACACTAACAAGCCAAAGAACACATTCAACACAACATAAAAGACAAAAAGAAGCTAGATCTACTCACACCTTTCATTAACCCTTCTAAAAAAAATATATCTACAAGGAAAATAGGCACCTTAGGTATCCTACCAAAACTAAAGCTCAAGTTGGACTCTAAAAATTAACATGCATCACAAGGCTCAAAAATCTTAAAAAAAAACTCTTTGCCTCTCTTCATATAGCCTTTTATAGGGTGTTTTGCATAGGACCACACTAACTACCAATTGGTTGGTTACCAGAATTAGTTATAATTATAATAGTCCTCAAAAGATTCCTTGAACATATGGCACGGTGTCTCCAAATCTTGCACATGATTCTTGTGCATGGTGTCTATGAATAGTGTTGACCCTTTGCCTGGCATAGTATCCTTTTGTGTTTAGCCATCTTCTTCCACACTTAACACTTGTGTATATCTTCAACACTAATCAAAACTTGGCCCTGCCCTATTAGCAACATTATGTATCATTCATGCCTCTTAACTTATCTATTAGTAGTTGGAGTAAACTTGGGAGATTTCATAATATAAACTTAGTATCGTTTTAATAAACATAATTTTAGTAATCATAGTTGAGTATAAAAAAATGATTGGTCAATAAAAGAACAAAAATTGAAAATGAAATACTACACTTAACATCTAGAAGTAATGTAAGCTTTCAAATTTTTTATACTTCAATTTATTGCTTATATTAATGGAAATAAACAATATGAAAATATTTCGAGATGAGTTGTACAATATCTCCTTACTACTACAATATTCACCATTTTTTGTTATTTTAGCATAAACATCCTTGACCAAAAATGATAGTGCAATAAGGCCCTCAACAATGAGAGAAAATTATAAGCCCCTTAAAAGGAAGCTTGTTTTGTAGTGTAATATAGACTTTTAAATTTAATTTCCATATTATGATCCTCATTTACATACTAGTTATGAGTGTTTGCTCATCCATTCAAGGCTATTATGACTCATGTTTTAAATGACTTGTTATGGTTAAAATTAAAGAACTTCCAAATGTGAGGAACAAAGAAACTTTCAAGAGATAAAGATTTGTTCAATGGTGATCCTTGCATGAATAATTTGATTTTCTTTTTTCAAAATTCACTTTGATTTCTAAGGAGCCAATGTGAAAACATTAAAACAATGAGGTTTGATTGCATACTATAGGAAATTGAAAGTATAGATGGGTGAAACCATGAATCTCAGTTGCACTTTTTCACAACATGAGCACGTGAAAATGGCCTATGTGCACCTTTAATCAAATTTTTATTTTATCAATATTGGAAGCCCTCATTCGAAGTTTCATAATTCAATCCAAGTTTTTAAACCAAAAAAACACTATCTATGGAAAAATACCTTGACCAGGGGTTTAAAAATACCTTAATCCTTGGTATTGAAATCCCTCAACAGAGGCCTTTTAAAACCCTTGGTCAAGGTAAACATGAATTGAGGGCTTGAAATTCAAGAATCATTCCCCGTTTCCATAGGCTTTCATGGATATATAACTTCCAAGAGGTAAAATCCCTTCATATTTTCCATGAAAGGTCATGAACTTGGTCCATGTGGATTTTTCATTGAATCATCTATCCAAATACATCTACCATTTTCTTACTTTTGATTTCATACTATATATTTAATTATTTTTTCTCTAAAACTTATGCAAAAAAATTCCTCCTAAATAATGAGCGAAGTTATAAAATTATGTATGCACTCTATGGATGTTTGGTATTTAAGGTTTTGCATTTTACATAAATAGTGTTACACAGTAATTTGTCACCATCCATGTTACCCCTTCTCCCGCACATTGGAGGACTTATTCCGGGACCTATGAGAAGTGACATAACTTGAAAACACTTGCATTGTATCCCCTTGAGTATGTACTTCATATGCCCTGAAGACACCTTCTGCAAAATACCCATAAAAATAACCCTTTTTCCATTGGCGCGGTTTCACTATGTATCACTCATGCCAATGGGGGAAATCCTCCAAAGAGGGAACGCTAGCTGGCATTCTATCTCAGAGTCACACTCGCACCAACCCAGTTGGGTAAAGTTTTTAACAAACAAACTTACGAAGGTTCTTCCTAACCTATTCATGAATTGATTCCATCTTGAGTTAGTTCAGTTGGGCTTTGAATCTCCTTAGAAGGGAAGTAGTTCTCCACCTTTCATGGAAGCTTCTTAGTGATAAAGCCAATCCCATGAATCTTGTGGATGATCCTAACTCCTTCCCCTCTATCTATAAAAGCTTCTCCTTTTGCCTTTGACAAGCTAGTTAGTAATTCTACTCTTCAAGTTCCAAATTCTAAGTCCCAAAGTCTGAGAATTGCTAAGTTCATGCTACAAGAAGCCTTCTTCATTCCCATGAGGTTAAATCTAAAGTGAGGAGATTCTTGTCCAAGTAACCAAGGAGAGAGAGGCTTGTTCCCCATTCCCAACAAGCTTTGCAAGGCATGTACTGCTAATCACCCAACCAAAGGAGGATTTGACGTCAAAACTATGGTTGAATTCTTCTTTGTTTATCAATAATAATAGACGACTATCATTATGGTTCCACTCTTATTGTCTTTGTAATTATGATTGAGTTATATCCTTTCTGACTGATATATAGTTGCATCTATTGGATTTGAGGCTTGTATTTATGTCGTTCTTTGCATGTGCAGGTGTTCGTTCACGAGGATCGTGGGGATTGTGACCAGTTGGAGCAAAGGAATGGGAGCCATGACTCTTCTACAAGTATTAGCATTGGAATCTAGGTAGGCCCTCATCATCGGCCTTTAATGTGCAATTAGGAACCTGCGTGTTAGCGTTGTTTGATTATTGCTAGACCCCATTTGGGCTAGTAGGGATCGCCTCTGTCCGTAGAGGGGATTTACCTCCACAACAATTTGGCGACTCCACTGGGGAGTTGGTTTTTTGCCTTGTTGTTTGTTTTGTCTTGTTGTTTGATTTGTAAGCTTTAGACGGAGCCTGAAGTACGGTTAGATAGCCTTCGAAACGCTATTGCTCCACATTAGAAAAGTAGATCAAAGCCACTTCAGTCCATCTCTGGTTTGGTTTACGAACTGAACGGCTTGGAACTTTCCTTGTTTCTTGGTTGTTTCTTGGTTTCTCCTACTTGATTAGCTTTCTGGGTTGAGTCCCCATGTTGCTTCTTGCCCCTTGGTGTACCTAGGTACTGTTGACTTAGACTTGGCTTTTTTGTTTTTTATTTTTCCATAGCAAACTCGGTGGGCGCTTGTTTATAGCATTACAGTCGCGCCAGTTGGCACAAGTTGCACATTTACAACCTGCGCCAATCCCTGAAAGGCGCTAGTTGCAGCCTGACAGTTGCGCCAGGCCTGGGAAATTTTGAAGTTTGCTTGGCTGTGAGCCCTCTGAGCTTGATTTTTGTCCCGGGTACCTTTTTTAGACTACTTGAGTGTATTGGAGTGTGATTTGATTGGTATTGATCGTTACCCTTTGGGTGTTTTCTTTTTTACATCGATTTCACATTTCTATCCCTAGGGCATCTAGTGGCTTTGTGTGTCGAGCCTTCCTCAGGTGTTTTGATCTTCTAGTGGTCCAGTCAATTCTTTGATTGCTCCCTTGCACTTGTTTGGTGGTTATAGATCGTTTTGTTGCATTGTTTGGGTGACTTGCCTTTGTCTTCACTTGAATTCTGCTTTGTCTCACTTTGAGCCTAGATTACATAACTCATTGGTGTCTTTGGGATCTTTCTTGTTCTTTGGAGTTTTGATTTGTGATTTAGGGAACTGAATGTGCTTGTATTGAATAGAATTTGTCTGTTGTCATTTCTCAAAGTTGTTTAGTGCATTTTGCCATCAACAAAAAGAAAAAATCTCTTTTGTTTTGTATTAGTTAATGAGAATTGGGAACTTTTCATTTTGATTAGTGATTAGTGATCTTAAAGAAAAGTTTGTTAATTTCCATTAGCTGCATTAGAGAAGTTCTTTGTTGTTTTTTGATCGTTTCGTTTGTGTGAAAGCTCTAAACTCTCTCGTAGCTAGCATTCATCGAATGAAATGACATATTTTGGCATATAGATTACATTTAGGGAATTTTGAGAGATTACATAAGATAAGGCTTGAAAACTGAAACCTAATACAAGATCAACTTTAAAATAAACCGAATGAATCTAACAAACACATTGGAACATAACGCTCACATTCTAGAGGTCTAGGCTAGAGACGTGCTCCGGTTTCGTTAAACCTAATCACTTTTGTTTCCACTCAAGGTTGGGTGATTCCTCCTTTTGTGACTCAATTGTGGTCTAATATAGACTTGTGCTCCCACATACCATCGAGTATATGGGGAGACTCCACTAGGTTATCCCTTTATCCACAGGAAGCCATGTCTGTCGCCTTACAACCCATAACGCTCCGAACACAGCATTCGGGAAGATTGACTGCCGTACGGACAGTCCTTGGTTTTCATATGATTGCTAAGGTGTATATGCAGTTTTATGGATTGTCTGGTAAACCCTCTACCTAGTTCTCTAGAGTAGTCACTTTTTGATCCTTTTCGGACTCCCTAAAAGAAAAGGCTCACCTGAGCATTTGTCACTTCAGGCTTACTAAACATTCGAAGGCGACTAGAGTCATCTTTTTGTCCTTTTCTCGACTCTTTAAAGATGAAAAGGTCAAGTTATGTCCTTGTGTCTTAAAATTTATTCGGCCACGTTCACACTTACCCTGTTAGATCTTGTTTGCATTAGTTTTGAGTAGTGTCTTTTCTCGTTAGTTTGTCTAGGATTTTTTGAATCGAATCATCCTGGCGGATCCATTGATCCCATCTCCCGTCCGTAGTGACCAAGGGTCTCTTTCTTCTGCTACTCCTGAGACAGCGGTTTGTGGTGACACTTTTCCTGTTATTCCAAGTGTCCAACCGTTGAACTCTCGCGCTCCAGAAGACAATCTTCACGATCTTCCCGATGTCTTCCTTTGACATGGATGACACATCTCCTATCGTGAGTGAGACGCCTGTTTTGTCAAGTATCGAGACTCCTATCCCGGCCACATCCCCGGTCATAACTCTGGCCTTCACTGTCACCCCTCTCGATGTTACAGTACCCTTACGTTATAAGGCTTTGAGGGATGTTATGGGTTCTAGGAACTCCTCTTCAGGTACCATGTGGGATCACAACATCACTCCTAATACGAGATCTTTTGTTTCACAAGTTCACAATACAGTTGTCACTTCAGTCCCGACCATTCTGACTGTTTGTGTAGCGTTTACAACACCGGTTGTTAGTGCCATTACGGCATCTTCTCTTGTAACTACTATTGTTGGTCTGTCCCACGGTCCAGTACATAGTGGCCAGTCGGCACATACACCCAGAGTTGTCCATCCTGCACTTAGTGCCCTACCTTCTTCTGGTCCCTTTCCAGCAGGGGAGGCATATAATCAGTATTTGCAAGCCGTCCATAATCCGGGCGCGCAAGGTCCAACTCGTTATTATGACCCCATAGGGCATCATTTGTATATTTCCTTGCCATCTCAGCCTGCGGTTGAGATCTCAGTCTCGTTAAGCATCGCGTGGGGTACCACTGGTTATGGTGGTGGCCAAGCGCTCCGTTTGGATCAAGGACAGCCTTACCAAGGACCATCGTATCAAGGTCAGTCGTCTTACATGCAGCCTTCTTATGGGTAGCAGTATTATGGCCAAACCTATCCAAGGTAGCCTGGAGGCCCACAAGGACAACCCTTCCAGGGACAACCTTCGGCCTATGGTGGTTCGTCTTTCACTTATCTTGGGAAACCCTCTGGAAATCTGGGACGACCTTATATCCAACAAGGACAACCTGGAGTCCAGCAGGGACACCCTTCCGGTCAACCCTATGGGAATCCAGGACAACCTTATGTGCAACAAGGACAACCTGGAATCCAGCAAGGGTACCCTTCTAGGCAGGGTGGTCAGCCTTACGTGCAGCAAGGCCAGCCCACTGCTCAGCCTAGTCAACCATCTGGACAGGTTGGTCAACCCCAAGGTCAACCAACCGTTCAGTCCTCTCAGCCATCTGTTCCACAAGGACAACCCTCGGTTGCACAAGGACAACCTAACACCCAGCAAACTCAACCTTCTGGGCAAGTGGGTCCATCCCAAACTCAACCAGGGAAACCTTCCGGCTAGGTGGCCCAATCTCCATCCTCTTAAGGACATCTCTCTGGGCCTGCTCAACCGGGCATGCAGATGGTGATTACTTCTCAAGCTCAACCTGGTTTTCAGCCCCAGGCTGGGCCCCAGACTCAAGCTAGTCTTCAGATGCAAGGTGGGTTTCAATCCCAACCTTCTTACCAAATGCAGCCTGGTCCCCAGGCTCAGTATGGAGCCCAGCAACCGTATGGTTACCAGCAACCCCAGGGGCAAGCTCATTTTGCCCCATACCAAAATTATCAACAAATGCAGGTCGCTCCTTATCAAAATTATCAGCAACAGTATGTTGCTCCTGCAGGCCAGGTTGGTAATCAATGGGGTGTTGGGGGGCAGATCCAAGGTCAATCATCCGGTTATGGCTATAACCCCTATGGACAGAATCCCTACGGACAGAACTCTTATGGGCCTGGTTCGTTCGGACAAAACCAATGGGGGAAACCAGCAACTGGTTGGAACTCTGGTGCTACCTCGTATCCACAGCCACTAATGTCCTTCAATCCTCAACTACCATTTTTAGCAACGTTGGAACTGCCAGATGTATCTAAATTGACTAATGATCCTATCCTTCATAATCCATTCTGGCCACTGGTTCCAACCAAGATACCCAAAAATTGTCCCAAATTCGACGGCAAAGATGGAGAAGATCCTTAAGCCCATGTTATGACTTACCACCTTTGGTGTTCATCCAATTCATGGCTTAACGATTCAATCCGGCTCTGCCTGTTCCAAAGGACCCTCGCCGACTTGGCTGCTAAGTGGTACATTGAGTTGACTCGTACATCCTTTCAAGATTTCAACTCGCTAGCAATGGCATTCCTAACTCATTTTCAGTTACCCATTCAGTATGAGATGGGGATGCATCTCCTTACATCTCTCAAACAGCGCATGGCCACACACATATCCGATCATATACATGAATGGAGACAGCATCGTTGGTTGATCAAGTTCTGGATTCCTGATCAACTCCTAACCAATTGGTTCACGACCTCCTTTGTCCCTAAAATCGCACGAGACATTGCTAAGGGATCTTGTGTAACTGAAGAGCACGCCATCACGCGTGCTCAATACCTCAACTTAGTTTATTCTCAGTCAGGTACCTTATATGAGTATTTGCCTGATGCCCCGAGACATGGAACATCCAAAGCTCCACCAAAGCCATCTGTTGATGGTGTTATTGGCTCTGTAAATCCGTCGTTGAATAAATCATCTGCGAACCCTGGGAAGCAAAAATCGAATGGTTCAAACAAAAACACCTCTCAGGGTATATCTAATTTCGGAAATACTTTTGAGGTCAACGTCATCTAGTCCACCATGGCAGATAAAACCTCGAAAGGAAAGAAGAAGGGGAAAGCAAAGAATAAATCTGAACAACCCAAACAAGACTCCCATAAACCTCCATCCGAGGAAGGGGCCAAACATAAACCGAAGTATCCTTGTCTTATCTGTGACGACGATCATTATACCAAAGACTGCCCAAGGCGGTCCAAAGTTAGTCATTTATTGAAAGGTGCTCCTGGGATTCCTGCAGTTCTGAAAGAACCTTTCCCCTCACAGCAAACCCAAATGGTGGCCGATCCATCCTCGTCTGCTTCTCCCTTTGGTTCCCAAGTGTTCATGGCTGGAACCATTCTCGTTCATATTACGACTCAAGAAAAGGAATATTCGTCATCCACCGGGAAGGAGCCTGAGGTCCCCTCAAGCGCTCCTCCATCCAGTTCTGGTCCGCTCCACATCGAGAGACCTAGCACTGAGACGCCCATCCGACCCCCTCCTAAGGGTGTACTCTAGAGATCATCTTACAACCCAAATGCTCATGCTGCCCAGCACTATAGCATCGTTGAGGACTTAGCTCAAGTCCGTCAGCTATGTCCACTTTAGAAGTTCTCCAGAGCTGGCCCCCCTAAAGGAATTCCTTGCTATCGGCCATCGGTGGCATAGACCCGGTCGACTTGGATTTGATCACCTTTGATCTCAAGAGCCTTGTACCCAGGCTACCTCACCAGATTGCCTTCCTCATTCAAGTCGTCATCAATTCGAAAATGATTCATCGTACAGTTATTGATGAAGGCGCATCAACTTGCATTATGTCTGTTGCTTGTTGGAAGGCAATTGGGTCTCCAACTTTGAGCCAATCTCCAGCAACACTGGAAGCCTTTGACAGGAGAGAATCTCGCCCTTACAGTATCCTCCAACGATTACCGATTACTTTGGAAGGGAAGATCGTTGAAGTGGAAGTTGAAGTTTTTTATGCTAACCTCACTTACAACCTCCTTTTGGGCCAGAGCTGGACATATGCCATGCATGCCATGGCTTCATCCCTATTTCGTGTCATTTGTTTCCCTCATCAGGGGAAAATTGTCATGGTAGACCAGCTCTCCTTCTTCGCTTCTTCTTCCAAAGGCAATGTGCCTTTTGTGGAGCATACCTCCATTCCCTTCAAGAGTGTGGGAGCTTGGGCTCTTTAAAGATCTTGCCCTCATTGGTGTCTTTTCACTCCCACCTCTGAACCTTGCTTCGCTTGGATTGGTTTCTACTCGTTCTAGTCCCCCATTACACACTATTGTCACCCTCAGCCCCTCTGCACAAGGGGGCATTGATCCTCTAGCTTGTAACCCTCGCTCGGCCGGGGGGCATGGGCAGAGCATCGGTGCCATTGATCATTTTACAAAACAGGCCAAGACGACGCCTACACTATCTAGGCTGGTCACACAGCAGTGCAATAGGGTAAGTCCCGAAATGGGCTTGACTTGAACAAGTATCATGTGTGCACTTTATTTTTGTACATACGTGTGCTTTCAGCAAGTGTGTTGCGTGTGCATGTTTTCATGTTTTTGTCTTGGTGTGTCGGTGTGATTGCCGCTTATTGTGTCTTTTGCTTCTTGGACAGATGTCTGGATCGCCTTACGTTGGTTTCGCTGATGGTGCCTCCCACAGTACCTTCAACTTGTCATCTGCGGCATGGGCGATCTATGATCCTCATGGTGAGTTAGTAGACCTTCAAGGGGTCTATCTAGGTTGTACAATGAACAATGTTGCTGATTTAGTGCTGTGATTAAATTACTAGTTGAGGAGATTAACCTCGGTATTCAAACATTGGCTGTGAACTTGGACTCTCAGCTTGTCGTCCACCAGCTCAACGGGCGTTATTCTGTCAGAGACCATTATATTTTAAGGTTATATTTACATGTTAAGTTGTTAGAAATGGATTTTGATTTCATTACTTATCAGCATATTCCAAGACGATTTAATACGTTAACCAATGCATTAGCTAATTATGTCTTGGACAGGCATTTGCATAACATGTAATTCAAATAACATAAGAAGCATAAAACACAATAAACCATAAAACATATGTATATATATATATGTGTGTGTGTGTGTCCAAATGTTTGCACTGCATGCATCATCAAAAAATAATACATGTTTGTCTTAGTACATCTGGAGAAAACATGTCTCTCAAAAAATATGCATAGAAAAGAAAGCCTATATATCTAGTTCCAGTGGTGCTCATAGTAGCACGTCACCGCTCCCACTAAACGTCTCAGGAGTCGGTAGATGCAAGTCGGCACTCCCACCGTGTGCCTCTAGTACACTAGCGGGACATCCGCTAGCCGAGCATAATCCGAAATCCCTCGAGTGATAGCCTCGAGGTTCTGAATGAGCTCTCCTCTGTCACCACCCTCCTCCTGAGGATCCGCTGCTGCTGCCTGGTGTCTCCTCGCAATGCGGGACATGCCAGCTAGACGCTCCGGGCCGACATCTGCATATGCATATAAATGTTATTAGAGAAAGCATGTATTAACAAAAACATCATAAAAACACAAAATCAAAAACGAGGTCATACCTATCTCCTCGTCCCAGTCCTCTCCCTCTGGCAGTGGGAGGTCAGGGTCACTGGTGAAGTTTGTCCCCGCATACGGCCAGTCCTCCACCACAATCAGTTGGCAGCGAAGCCACCCGAAAAACTCAGGTCTGAATGACATCTACTGACCGCCACCCCCTCTCGGCATTAGTGCCGCCCAACGAGCCATCCTCGACTCTCGAGGTGCCGGGTCAGGAACAAAGGCCCCTTAGCCTTGGAATATTGGCACACGTTCCAAGAAGAACGTCACCAAGATGGAGCCGTACCCGAACTGTTGCAGCTTGTTGCGCTTGGCCTTCGTTAGCTGCCTCCTGATATTGGTCGTCACAGTTGACGCCCAATTAAAGTTCGTCGAGCTAAGGCACTATGTCGCCAGTATCAGGTGATTCTTCGTAGCTTCGTGGGGCACCTGTGCCCCCACAGCTCGTGTGATGGTGAATAGTAAAGCTCTGAGTGTCAGGTCTTGAACAGTGGGGATATCCACTTTCGAGCTGCCCAACCCATATCTTGCCCCTGGGCAAACTCAAGCCTTCACCTCTTCCATCTTCTCCCCGGATGGCCTACTACCAGTCAATCGGGGCACTGGCCCTCTACGCGACAATCCAGTGAGGAAATAGACGTCAGATACATCTAATTCCAATACTTGGTCCTGTATACAGAACACTTGTTCCTGTACATCCCATAAGTTGATCAGATACTGCAAGAGCTCTGGCTGAGCTCGTAAATAGGACAGTAGGACGTATTTCTTGAGCCCACGAGCTCTGAGAGCTTCCGTGCAGTCCAAATCTACTAAAGCCAATGTGTCCACTTGGTCGTGTTCTCTTTCCTTCCATACGACTACCATTTTTGTGTATTTCCCTGCAATCACAAGACCCAAGCATTGAATTAGACCCTTGTCGAATTTAAAATGCAAAGAAATATGATTTAAAATTGTTAAAATTTAGCAAAAAATCCGCGCAGCCGTTGGCGCGACTGTTTCTAAAACAGTCGTGCCCATGGGCGCGAGCCTTTAGGGAAAATTGCCCCATTGGCGCGGGTCCGTGCCCGAAACCCGCGCCAATGGGCGCAACCCTCATTTTTAAAATCCCCTCCATGGAGGATGGTAAAATAACCTAAAGCAAATTTGAAACAGATAAAAATGGAGTGGGGGAAGAGACCTCTTACTTGGCACTAACGGTGCTTCGAATGGCCAACTGGATTTGTCGCAATCGTCGCTTGAAGATTGCACACCAAAAGCCCTAATGTCACTCTCAAAAGGTAAAAGTGAAAAGTAATTTTTGTTTTTTACCATTTTCACCTATTTTATAACTTTTTGACCCTCAATAGGTTTTAA
Organism: Pinus taeda; assembly: GCA_000404065.3. Lineage (NCBI taxonomy): Eukaryota > Viridiplantae > Streptophyta > Pinopsida > Pinales > Pinaceae > Pinus > Pinus taeda. Next base: position 388,760 of record APFE031705039.1, on the reverse strand, counting down.
AAGTCATTTTATGAATATTTTAATGTATATTTGTGTCGAAAATGGATTTTACACTAGTTTTTGTGCAGCGACAGGTGTTTGTGTGGCTTAGGCGACGAAACGAGTTGTATTTTATACTTTTTTGGACTCGGTAAACACACGAAAAAGTCACTATGGAGTCATCTTTTGCTCTTTTCTGACTCTCTAAACGTGAAAAGAATGCCGAGTTGTTCCTCTCGACTCGTTAAAAGTAAATGAGAGGCGGTCGTCTTTAAACCATTTTCCGACCGTGTAAAAAACGAAAAGATTGTTAGACCCTTGTCGTTTCAGGTTCGTTAACAGTTATGAAGTGACGTAGTTTCAATCGCTTTTTTACTTTTTCAGATCGAAATCACTACTCATGAAAAGTACTCCTCGATCGTAATGATCGGGTGGTTTTTTCGAGCATTGTTTTATACTTTTTCGGGCTCAAGAGACACAACTTTATGAAAAAGGACACCCGTGGAGTTTCCTTTTCCGTTGTCTTTTCAAACTTTCTAAACATGAAAAGATGCCGAGTTCTTCCTTTGTCAGGCTCGTTAAAACTTAATGACATTGGATTCCGTCGAAATGACGCTTCTTAAGCATATGCTATCCCCGTCAAGCTTGTCATCCAAAAATAACCGGGGTACTCACCAAAAATGGTGGGGAAAAAGGAACCACAATTATCGTCGCATCGGCAGTATGTCGCTCTTGGACATGGCACTTGTCTGCATTCATGTCTGGGTGGGGACATCTCATCTTGTTTTTACACTTGCCTCCGTGGGTTTGGGTTATCTTGTTTGACCTCTCATCTGCTCATTGCCCTGTCACCATGAACCCTGATCATTTGATGTCAAATACTAACAAGTCCACTGTCGTGCCGCCCATATGTTCAAGAGAAGTTGACCTCTGCAGAATACTCAACCTCCCTCTGATAACTCACACAAAACATCTTATCCTTCTTTGTCTCGTGTCGATGATGTGGGAAACATTATGGCCCACCTCCGATCAAGGTCACTATCCAGGAAGTTGACTTAGAGACTCCCTTCAGGTGCCTTGGAGCCTGCATGCCTCAATGGCACGTTCTTCGTGTTCGACGCGAGGTTTTCATCATTGGCCTCTGATCGAATGATTCTACGGGTGTTCAACGTCGGCTCACTGATTCGAACGCCGTAGATTGTACCTATAGTACCTTGAGGACCATTGTCATTATTGGTGGTACCTCTCGCATATGTTAACAGTTTTCATCATTGACTGGTAATCAGATGATGTTCTTGCATGTTCGACTTCGACTCCCATATTCGCATGCTCGAACTTGTACTTTGTTCGGGTCGAGATGGAGCGCAAGACCCTGGATTTTATTTGTTGAGATCCAGGTTGCGATTTTGTGGATTATTATAATCATTACATGACTCATTCACTGGATGGCTGCGACCATGCCTAAGTCTACTTATCGATCCTTCCTGGATGGTTGCACCCATACCTTGGATCTAGATTTTTCTGTACTCTACTATGGATGGTTGCGCCCATACCACATACATCATGTACTTGAGATATCAGCTGTACTTCTTCATGCAGGTTCTCCAGCGACAGTGTTTTCAGTTGGCCATGTTCTTGTAAAGCATTTCACCCCTCTCTCTCTCGGGCCTCATGCTTTAGGGGGCATCTATTACACAGTAATTTGTCACCGTCCTTGTTACCCCTTCTCCCGCACATTGGAGGACTTATTCCGGGACCTATGAGAAGTGACATAACTTGAAAACACTTGCATTGTATCCCCTTGAGTATGTACTTCATATTCCCTGAAGACACCTTCTGCAAAATACCCATAAAAATAACCCTTTTTCCATTGGTGTGGTTTCATTGTGTATCACTTGCGCCAATGGGGGAAATCCTCCAAAGAGGGCGCGCCAGCTGGCGCTCTGTCTCAGAGTCGCACTCGCGCCAACCCAGTTGGGTAAAGTTTTTAACAAACAAACTTACGAAGGCTCTTCCTAACCTATTCATGAACTGATTCCATCTTGAGTTAGTTCAGTTGGGCTTTGAATCTCCTTAGAAGGGAAGTAGTTCTCCACCTCTCATGGAAGCTTCTTAGTGATAAAGCCAATCCCATGAATCTTGTGGATGATCCTAACTCCTTCCCCTCTATCTATAAAAGCTTCTCCTTTTGCCTTTGACAAGCTAGTTAGTAATTCTACTCTCCAAGTTCCAAATTCTAAGTCCCAAAGTCTGAGAATTGCTAAGTTCATGCTACAAGAAGCCTTCTTCATTCCCATGAGGCTAAATCTAAAGTGAGGAGATTCTTGTCCAAGTAACCAAGGAGAGAGAGGATTGTTCCCCATTCCCAACAAGCTTTGCAAGGCATGTACTACTGATCACCCAGCCAAAGGAGGATTTGACGTCAGAACTATGGTTGTATTCTTCTTTGTTTATCAATAATAATAGACGACTATCATTATGGTTCCACTCTTATTTTCTTTATAATGATGATTGAGTTATATCCTTTCTGACTGATATATAGTTGCATCTATTGGATTTTATGCTTGTATTTGTGTCGTTCTTTGCATGTGCAGGTGTCCATTCACGAGGATCATGGGGATTGTGACCAGCCAGAGCAAAGGAATGGAAGCGATGACTCTTCTACAAGTATTAGTGTTGAAATCCAAGTAGGCCCTCATCATCGGCCTTTAATTTGCGATTAGGAACCTACGTGTTAGCGTTGTTTGATTGTTGCTTGACCCCATTTGGGCTAGTAAGGATCGCCTCTATCCACAGAGGGGATTTACCTCCACAACAAATAGGAAGAAAAATATTATTGAGAACACAAAGTTGTATAAAATTTCATTCAAATATTAATTTTTTAGCTTCAAAAAGTAATAAAAATATATAATATTATAAAAATAAAGAATATATCACTATTATATTATGTGTCGATCATGTACCTTTATTTTTTTAAACTTCTGCATTGAACACTAAGTTAGGTGTTTCTAAAAAAGTTGTTAACTTTTCGAAAATTTACAAAAAAAATAATTTAAATAAATGTAAATTTTATACATTAATGACGATACCAGTTTTGAAAAAAATATCATTAAAAGGTCAACACAATTCCCTACATTTTTTTATTGCAAGTCACAATTACCAACTGGTATATGAGTATTGAAGGTTGCAATTATATATATATATATTCAATTTTTCATTGCCACTTCCACTAAAAAGTGTGACAGATGCTCTAGGATGTTTCCTAGAAAAGAATATCATTAGAGGTCAACACAATTCCTACATTTTTTTATTGCAAGTCACAATTACCAAATGTATTGCAAGTCACAATTACCAACGAGTATAGAGTGTTGAAGGTTGCAATATATAATATATTATATATATATATATATTATATATATATATATATAATGTCAATTTTCCATATATATATAGTCAATTTTTCATTGTCACTTCCACTAAAAAGTGTGACACATAACTTTAGGGATGTTTTCCTCTTCAAGAAGATATTTATGGTTTTTCATTTTACATAATAGACGGGAAAAAAATTATTGGGAACGCAACGGTGTATAAAATGGTTTTCAAATATAATTTTTTAGCTTTAAAAATAAAATAAAATATATAATATTACAAACAAAAAAATAAAATAACACTATTATATTATGTGTTGATCATGCATATATCCTTATTTTGTAAAACTTCTACACTGAACACTAAGTTGGGTGTTTCAAAAAAAAGTAACTTGTTCACTTTTACAAAATTTTAGAAAGACAAGAATTTAGGTAAATATAAATTTTATACATTAAATGGCAATACCACTTATGGAAAAAAAACTGGTACCACTTTTGGAAAAATACTATAAGAAGGTCAAAACAATTCCCCACATTTTTGTATTGCATGTCACAATTACCAATATGTCAGTATGGAGGGTTATATATATATATATAATATGTCAAGTTTTTATTCACTAAAAGTTGTGACATATATTCATGGATACAACAATATATGATATTCTAATTTTTAAATTTTAATTAAAAGAGGTAAAGTATGTAAATTTTCGGATTGTTCTATGTTATTTTAATTACATTAGCCCAATTCAATTTTTCAATTAGCAATTCTTTCAATTATTAATAATGTTTCCAATCATAAATAGTGATTGAAGATATAACAATAAATGCAATCACAAGAGACGCCAGATTGGTCAAAGACCAGGGCAAAAACCCCACTAGGGGGGAAAACCCTTTCAAATCTTCTTCTTATCAGATTGTCATAAAATGTTTCAGCAGAGAGTAAAATGAGACCAATACAAAATCATCCAGCAAATATTTACCCAATACAAATCAGAAACAAACTTCAAGAATCATTGTACAACAGAGAGAAACCTTCCATCCTTCAGTCATTTGTGGTCAACAATTGTCAAGAGTCAAACACTAGCTTAGAGCCCCGATCGCACTCATCAAGTTGTCATGTAAGCAACTGTGGCTTCCTAGTCGCTCCCTTAATCCTTGCAAGCGAGCAATTGTAGTTAGATTAATCTTGTATCAAGCGTGCAACCAAAAAAATGAGACCCTAAATTTGTGTGGGCCTCAAACTTGTAATTTTAGACCTTGTGCGACCTTCTTCTATCAAACCTATGTGAACCAATCAATGAAATAAGAGAAGAATAAGATGCTCAATGACAATGATCTCCAAATGAGCTTGAGGTCACTTGTATTTATAGGCTTCCATGGGTGTCCATTAGATGTTGAGGTTGACCTGTCCAAATGTGTGTGTGTGGGTATATAAATTCAAATCCAACTTCTACTTGTCCGAATGAGGTGATCTTTAGGTTGATTTTGGTCCTCTCGATAAGAGGAATTGAATGCAATCATCATCTTCATCATATGAGTTGACCAAGGTGGAATTTGACCCTAGTTGCACAATTTAACACTCCCTCTCAAATAGGAAGAATTCCACCTGCCAATTTATGTATTTTGATCATCATGTCATGTTATCTTCATGTAGTGTCCATCTCGGCTCAACTCTATCTACTGAAACATTCTCGAACTAAAATAAGAAGAATTGGGGAACAAAATAAGATATCCAACACACAGGGGAGTAAATCAACCCTGGAATCACATCGGGGAACTCATTCTCAATCTGGAACCACATAGGGGAGAAAATTTCAACCCAATCCTATTGCCTACAAATCTTCCCATTGAAAACTCTAAGGAGTCATGTGGTAAAACACCTACATCATAATCCAAGCTTGGACGAGATACCCAACTTACCAAGAGGTAAGAATCACACACCTCCAAGCCTCCTCAACTAGTTGACTTGACGAGGAGGGAAAATCCCAAAAGGCCTTGCTTTTGGCTGTGAGGCCAACTGAGGTATACTCTGCAATGAACAAAGGTGGGGGGGATACCTAACTTGTTAAAACATGCAAGGATCACACACATCCCGTGTGTGACATATAGGGGTGATACCCTATTGTCTAGAGTTCCCTCAACCCCGGGAGCCCTCTATCTCAATTACTCACCCCGAGAGCTCAATAGGGGGGAAGATTTGGCTCAGTGTCCTTGATCAGCGATGACCCTTATTAGGATGGGTCACATCCATCATTCCAAGCTACTCTCTAAAGACCAAGAACTTCCCTTTCGCTAAATCCTTGGTGATAGTATTTGCAATTTTCTCATATATTGATATGTAATGGAGATGAATGGCTCCTCTTTGCACCATGTCTCGAATGAAGTGATATTGAATCTTTATTTTCTTAGACTTGTCATGAATATGAGATTCTCTTCCAAACAGATCCCACTCTTTTTGTCGCAATATATCATTATAATATCTAGGACCTGCTCAAATAGCTCTCCAAAGAGATTCCTCAACCAAACTGCTTCACAGCTAGCCATGATAGTGGTAATATACTCGATCTCGGTGGTACTCAATGTTATAGAGTTTTGCTTCATGCTCATCCAAGATATCATGGAAGATCCAAGGTTGAAATAACATCCAGACATACTCTTCCTATCGACAACATTTCCTACCTAGTCAACATCAGTGTATCCATGAAGTCAAACATCTCCGACAGAAAATCTCAAACCAAGTGTGATAGTCCCATGAAAATATCTCAAAAATTGTTCGGAAGTGATCCAATGTGCATGGAGAGTTTCAGTCATGAATTGACTCAATGTATTCACTACATAGCATATGTCCAGACGAGAGTTCACTAGGAACATCAGAGCCACAATCCATTGTCTATATTCGAATGGATTTGCCAAATCGAGTACTGTAGCTTCTCCACATAGCTTCTTGAATTTCATTTCCATTGGTGTGGGTAGGGACTTGCGTTCTGTCATTCCAAATATTTCCAACAACTTCACAACATATTTTCCTTGTGAAAGGAAAATATCTATGGGCCTTTTCCACACCTCAAGGCCTAGAAAGTAGTGCATGAGTCCAAGGTTCTTCATCACAAATTTAGAGGCTATCTCCCTCTTAAACTCTATCATCATGGGCTCACTACCTGTCAGGAATAGATCGTCAACATTTAAAACCAAAATCAACGGCATACCTTGGACTACCTCGAAGTAGAGGTTGGGATCGACATTGCTTCTTGTGAATCCCATCTTCACCAAATAATTGTCTATGATGGCGTACCATGCTCTTAGGGCTTGCTTCAAACCATACAATTCCTTATTCAACTTGCAAACATGTGTCTCTTGATCCTCTACTTCAAATCCCTGTGGTTGCTCAATGTCCACTTCTTCTTGTAACATGCCATGGAGGAATACAGTCTTCACATCCATCTGATGAAGGGTCCATCCTTGACTCGCAGAAAGGGAAAATAATGAATGAATGGTTGTATATCGAGCCACAGGTGAAAATATATCATCATAATATTTTCCCTCTTTCTAGGAGAATCCTTGAGCCTGGAACCTTGCCTTGTATTTCTCAATGCTACCATCAATTCCATGCTTGTTCTTGAATAGCCACTTTTAATTCGTCATGGGTTTCCCTTTTGGCCTTGGCACTACATCCCATATGTCATTTTTCATAATCGATTCATATTCTTCAGCCATAGCATCTCTCCAAACTTGTTCTTTTACGACTTCTTCAAATGTGGGAGGTTCAGCTTGAATCATAGTGCTCATGCTGCAACATATCCCTAGTACCTGCAAGGCTTCTTCCTTTCTCTAAATGATCTTCGAACGGGAACTCATCTCTTATCATCCTATAATGTGTCTCGAAGCCAAAGTGACCTCTTTTGGGTGGGAGGATCACATGGAGGAGGATCTAAGGGATCCATGGGCTCCATGGGATCAACAATATTTGTTTAAGATTCAGGCATGAAAGGGCCCTCCAAAATATCCATATCATCATTATTATCAAGAGGAGGATGTGGAGGAAGGTCCCTTTCTTTTCCAAGGGTGGAATCTTCATCGATTGTAACATCCCTACTAATTTCAACATTCCTTTGACTAGGAATATATATTCTAAATTCTTTAGAATTCTCACAATATCCAACAAATATACATTTTCTTCTCGAGGCTTCCAACATGTTTCTTTTGTCCTTCATCACATGAAATTATTCAGGGTAGCCAAAGATACAGAGACGGCTGACATCGGGTTTGACACTTGTGAACTCTTCTTCAGGGGTCTTGTTGTCCAATGCTTGATGAGGCACCCTGTTTTGAACATATACGGCAGTGTTTGTTACTTCTCTCCAAAGGAACTTCAACAACTTTTGATCATGGAGCATGGCACGAGTGGCTTCTATAATAGACCTATTATTACTTTTAGCTACTCCATTTTTTTCAGGAATATAAGGCATAGTTGTTTCCTTCTTGATACCTTCCTTCTTGCAAAAATCAATGAATTCATTCGAAGTGTACTCTCTACCATTGTCATACCTGAATATTTTGATTTTCTTCCCCATTTGATTTTCGATCAAATCTTTAAACTCCTTGAACATTTCGAAGACTTCATCCTTATGCTTCAAATAATATATCCATGTCTTTCTTGAAAATTCATCAATGAAGGTGATGTAGTAGAGATGGCCACCAATAGAATATATGGGCATTGGACCACATATATTGGAATGGATGAGATTGAGAATGTCATTTGTCTTGTTCTTACTAGAGGGGAATGGTCCCCTTCTCTTATTTCCATTGGCACAACTTGAACATACTCCATCATGATGGGCTTTAACCTTGGGAATCCCTTAGACCAATTTCTCCAATTTTAGAAAAGCATAATAATGTAGATGAGTCAATCTTTGGTACCATAGCTCGCTCAGATTATTAGTATCATGGACCCGTACTAGAAGTGGTATTTCAGTAACCCTATAAAGTCCTTCATATCTTGATCCCAATGTGAATGCATCTCTCATAAGTGAACCAGCATGCCAAGCAAGAAATTTTCCCTTGATGAAGGCAACCCTCATTCCTTTATCTTCCAAAGTGGATATAGATACCAAATTCTTCTTTAATCCTAGCACATACATAACATCATGAAACAAAATAGATTCCCTAGAATTCAATTTGAATTTAACAGACCCAAAGCCTTTCACGGGGTGAGTGGTATTGTCTCCAAGAATAATCTTCAACTTTGTCTCCCTCTCTACTATATTAGAGAGAACTCCATATACCCAGAGAAATGATGAGTATCCCAACTATCAACCAAGCAATTATCCCATGAATCCAGAGGGGAAGAACTAGTAAGGGCAGAAATAAGACTATATTCAAATTGATTTGCAACATTACTTTCATACCTAGAAAATATTGACTTCTTTTGAGGACGACAATCTTCTTCATGGTCACTTAGAGCATCTCTTCTTATTCGCTCATCTCTTCTACCGCAGTCATTCCTTCGATCATATTTTATTCTTTGATTATTGTACCTATTGTTGTTGCTTATCTTGTTGTAACACAGTCCATGGTTCTTCTCAGGGAAATCTCTAGCACAGTGGCCTCTTTTGTGACTATTCTAGCATTCAACATGCGGTGATTCCTTCCTTCTATTTCAATGGTGAAGAGGAGGCTTTCTTGAGCTTTATGGATCTCCTTTTTCTTTTGTATTCTTCTTTTCATGAGAGATATATGCAGTGGTCTCTCCCTTTTCATGCTTTTGAATCCTTCCCCTTGATATCATTCTTGATTCTTCTTAAGTAAGCTTTCCAACAATCTCATCAAATGACAGGAAGACAATGTTGTTGCTTATGGCAGTAATGAAGATTTCCCAAAAGGAAGGGAGGCCTCTAAGAGTCATAATTACCAATTCCTTGTCAGACATAGATTCTCCAACTCTCTGCAGTTGATCTCTAAGATGCGATATCCTCATGATATAGGATTTCACAGTTTCTCCCTTGTTCATCTTGATGTCTTTGATTTGATATTTCAAAGAGATGATCTCATTCAAAGTGTTGATTTCATACATGCTAGCTATATTATCATACATGTATTTTGACTTCCTTAAATTCCCAACATATGCAAGTAAATGATCTGGTAAACCATCAGTTATAATTTCCTTTGCTTTGGACTCACCTTTCTTGTACCTATGTTTTATGGAAGAGGAAGCATTCTCCAGGGGTTCGGGCACTTTTCCTTGAATGTATTCCAACACATCATTGTTATCAGCAATGATTTCCAACATGACTTTCCATGCAGCAAAGTTGGATGAGTCACGCAACTTCTTATGCTCCTTGAAGGTAGAGGAAGACATCTTGAATTTTACTATATGAGCTCCTTCAACTTTCCAAATATGATAGTTTCAATGCTTGTCTCCTTTTGAGCTTGTGCTTCACCTTAGCTCTGATACCATGTTAATTTTTCAAATTATTCTATGTTGTTTCAATTACTTTAGCCTAATTTAATTCTTCAATTAGCAATACTTTCAATTATTAACAATGTTTCCAATCATAAATAATAATTGAAGATAGAACAATAAATGAAATCACAAGAGACACCAGATTGGTCAAAGACCAGGGAAAAAAAACAACTAGGGGAAAAACCCTTTCAAATATTCATCTTATTAGATTGTCATAAAATGTTTCAACAAAGAGTACAATGATGCCAATACAAAATCATCCATCAAATATTTACCCAATACAAATCAGAAACAGACTTCCAAAATCATTATACAACAGAGAGAAACCTTCTAGCCTTTGATCATTTGCGGTCAATGTCGGTCAAGAGTCAAACCCTAGCTCAGAGCCCCACTCACACTCATCAAGTTATCATGTGAGAAACTGTGGCTTCCTAGTCACTCCATTAAGCCCTACAAGTGGGCGACTATGGTCGGATCGATCCTATATCAAACGTGCGACTTGCAATTTTGGACCTTGTGTGAGCTTCCTCCGTAAGACATGTGCAAACCAATCAATGAAACGAGAGAAGAAGAAGATGATTGATGATGACGATCTCCAAATGAGCTTGAGTTCACTTGTATTTATAGGCTCTCATGGGTCTTCATTTGATGTTGAGGCTGACTTGTCCAAATGTGCGTGTGTGGGTACATAAATTCAAAATCCAACTTCTTCTTATCTGAATGAGGTGATATTTAGGTCGATTTTGTTCCTCTCGAAAAGAGGAATTCAATGAAATCATCATATTCATCATATGATCTGTCCAAGGTGAAATTTGACAACAGTTTCACAATTTAACAAAGTATCATACAATGTACAACACCCATAGCCCATTAACAATTCCCTCTTTTTATAGAGGTTCATCTCTCTTTCACTTCCCATTTAAATCTATAATCCATTAACCTACCTATTACGTATACCTTTTTCACTAAATCCATTAATTCCTCATGTTATAACATCGAACAAATATCTCTATATATTTCTCTTAACATGGATTAGTCACCCATCCCTCCATGTTAGCTTCACTTCTAAACTCATTCTCGAGCACCATACACAACACCCAACTATAACCCTCACTTCTTATAATCCTATACCATTTCCTTCCCTCAACCATTTGAACTGCATAATATTCTTAGCATTTCCAAGCCCCATCCAAGATTAAAATTATTCCCATGCCTCTAAATATTTCCTAAGCTCTTCCTCAACCCATATACATCCCACCTTCCATAATCCATGTATGGTCTTTGTTACCTAAATTCCATTCAACCACAATAGGACCATAATGGACCCTACTATATGTTCAAAATCTCCCTTCTGCATGGACATCCTAGTCAAATCATGCTACCACTTCTAATGCTATTTTTTTTTCAAAGATAAATTTGATTATAAAATCATCCTCACAACCCATTACTCGTGTTCCCTCTCCTATTTGCATTCCACTTTCCTCGTCCATTACCCACTCTACCTCATTCTCTTAATCCACAAACATAAATATATCTTCACTTGAATTAGATTATAATACCTTTAATTTTCTTCAAAAAGGATTTAATTCTGCTATTTCCCTTTACCGTAACCATATAAATTGAATCCATTGTTTTATTGAATCCATCACTCTCAATCTAATTCACGTTCATGAAGCTAAAGAAATAAATAAGATTATGCTCAAAATATCTTTTATGCTAAACTCCCTAAACCTAACCTTTCAAAATATCAATTCAATGGCCCTCATCATCTTAATGATAACCCCAATGTTGTCATTCTCAAATCCAAAAAGGTAGTGCTTCTATAATCATGAACACTTCGAATTATGAAGCCAACTTGCTTGAAATCTTAATTGATTATTCACATAAAATTAAATGTAACAATACCATCAACAAAATCACTAACCTTGTAACCAAAGCTACCAAGTCTTCCTTCCTAGATCCCATTATAAAAATGTGTCTTCTACCCAACCCTCAAAACCCTGAAATTTATGGACAACCCAAAATCTATAAAATGTCAACCCTATTAAACCCATTGTTAGCTCAATCAATGCCTTATCCAAATACTTCTATAATAAGCTTTAATTCTTTGAAGAAAAAACCTTTTCTTTTATAAGAGATTCCATTGAATTCAATCACAAAATTCATGAACTTGAACTTAATGAAATAGAAATCACATTTAGTTTTTATGTTATTTTCTTTATTACTAAGACCTTCATTCTTGAAGCTCTTGACCTTATCTCTAATGTAGTCCATGTTGGCATTATGGCACAGGTTTGGCGCTATGGCCAGGTGTTTTCCTTGATGGCAACTCACTCTGGTGACAGATCATAATTCAAGCACTCAGAAAGAAGAAAAAGATATATACGCAGGTTCAATTTGACGAAGCCGCGTATACACGCAGGTTCTGTGAATGAAAACAGCGTATACACAGGTTGGTCCAAACAAAGCCGTGTATACATGCACTTTCATGCAAGGAAAAGCGTGCACATGTGGGAGAACTTATTTTTGTTCCGTGGTATTTAATCCTTGGTATTTTAACCTATGGTTTTGGGCCATGGTATCTCATCATAAGTGTTAATCCCAAGATTTGGGTCCATGGTATTGAATTGTTATGGTTTTTGGACCGTGGTATTGTGAAAGGCCTAAGGCTATAAAAGGGGAAGGAGATCATTTGGAAAGGAATCATCTGAATCATTGAATATCTGATGAAGTGCTAGATCTGGAATACAGTGATTGGGTTATGGTGCAGATCTAGATCTGAAGAAAGAAGGAACCTGAGCATAAGGAGAAGGATAAGTTCTTTTGATGGGTCAAAATCTTAAGGCTTGAATGATAGTATCTTTGTATGATTTTAATCTGTTCTATGTGGTGCTTGCTTGATCTATAAATCTGGTAATCTGGGTAAACTAATATCTGATCATTTGAAGGGGTAAATTATCTTTATAGATCTGTACGCAGGTTCAGTGAAGCGAAGGCGCGTATACATGTAGTTTCTGTAAGGCAAAAGAGCGTATACGCAGGTTAATCTTAGCACAGAAGAGTATACACGCAGTTTCTGTAAGGCAAAAGGGCGTATACGCAGGTTGATCTTAACACAGAAGCGTATGCACATAGGTTTTTGAATATTGAAGTAGCTTACGTCTCTTAATTTATGTTCTAGATTCTGTTGATTATTGCAGTGATCAGGGTTTAGAATTTGGGGTGTGATTACAGTTACTATGATCTGGGTACAGTTGTCAGAGAAGTGTTTATTTTGATTCAGTCTTGATTGGTGAAAAGGTGTTTGGCTGATGCAGAAATTCTTGATGTTTGATTAATGTTATTTGTGGAACCAGTCTGAAAATTTATGAAACGTGGTCCCTGGAAGGAAGAGAAGGTTGTAGCCTTCTGCAGGTAGCAACCTGCGTACTAGTATCTCAACTAGTACAAGAACTAAGGGGGTTGTAGCTCCCTTCCAGGAGAAGCTGGAAAACGAGAGAGAGGGTTGTAGCTCTCTGCAGGTAGCAGCCTGTGTACTGGTAAAGGACTGCACCAGTACAGAATCATTGTAAAAGGAAGTTTCTAATTAAAAAGAAGATAGAGACGAATTGAAGCAGGTGGTTTTCACCCACATTGGATTTCCACCTTATATCTTGTGTTCTTGTGTGCAGTTGTCTTCTGATCTATTTTACTGTTCCTGGTAATTGTTTATATGATTCTGTTGCATAACTTAATGATCAACATTTGTAGAAAAAAAAAGTAAATTATAAATCTGCATAGTATACGTGGGTTTCCTTATTTGAAGTTGCGTATATACGCGGGTTCATCTAACTGAAGTAGCGTATATGTTCTGGGTTTGAAAAAGAAAATTATTGATCAAATAATACTAATTCACCCCCCCCCCCTCTCAGTATTCTTTCCAACAATTTGTTATCAGAGTGGTCCTTCAGAGGAAGCTTGATCACTTGAAGGAAGATTATTCATCATCATGAGCAACTACGAGAGAGAAGCATCAATCAGGCCACCAATTTTTGATGGGACCAACTTTGTCTATTGGAAGGTAAGAGTCACATCCTATCTTCAATCTCTTGGTACAGAAGTCTGGGATATCATAGATACAAGGTACACTTTTCCATCAGCAACTCCTACAGATCCAGCTGAGAAGAAGCAGTTTGAAACAAATGAAAAGGTTGTCAACACTCTATTAGGATGTCTATCTCAGTTAGAATTCATCAAGGTTATGCAATATAAAACCGCAAAAGCAATATGGGACAAGATCGTGCTGAGCTATGAAGGAGATGAGCAGGTAAAACGAGCAAAACTTCAAACCCTCAGAATTCAGTATGAAAATCTCATGATGTACAATGATGAAAGTGTGGCTAACTATTTCCTTTGTATAGATGAGATTGTTAATTGTATGAAAATTTTGGGTGAAGAAATAAAAGAGGTTGTTGTGGTTGAAAAGGTTCTAAGATCTTTGTCTCCTAAGTTTGAATCAAAATTTTCTGCAATACAAGAAAAGGAGAATCTACAGAAAATTACCATGTCACAGCTACACAGAATTCTAACCGCTTATGAAATGAGGAAAGGAGGACCATCAGATAAGAGAGAAGCTGCATTCAAGGCTTCAAGAAAAGGAGATTACTATGAGTCAGGACATATATTAGAAGAAGAGGAAGAATCAAATCTTGTCAAGAACGTTCAACGGGCTACTGGAAGATTCAGAGGTAAGTTACCCTTCAAATGCTTTGCTTGTGGAAGAGTCGGTCACTATGTTGCCAAGTGTCCTCATAAAAATAAGCTTGAAAAATGTAAGGAACCTGTTAGATGGAACAAGAAACAGAATGTAAGTAAGAAAATCTACTACACTCATGAAGACAGTGATGGACTCTCAAATAGTGATGAAGATGAACGAGGTAATAATTATAGACTTTTAATGGCTTTTGAAGATGATGATTTTATGGATGCTAAAGATGAAGAAGGTCTTTATGAAGATATTTCTAAACTCAAAATTTCAACTAGCTGAAAGGGAAAAACGTCATGAAAAGAGATTGAGAAAACAAAAGCTCTTAATCTTAGATTTGTTAAGGGATCTAAAACACTAGATGATATTATCAATGTGCAATGTTCTCCTCTTATCAAGACAGGTCTGGGATATAATGAAGAAACATCTCAAGCGCAGAAACCATCCACCTCCAAAAGTTATCTTGATGCAGCAAGAAGGAGTGAGCAAAGGCCAAATGGAAATCACCAGGTAAATCAGGGACATTTTTCTTCAAGAACGAACAGAGATAACCAAGTAAATCAGGGGCAATCTGCTTCAAGGATAAATAGAAGCTACAGCAGACCACAGGTAAATCATTCTCAATTTGCCTCAAGAATGAATGTCAATGAAAACTACAATCATTTGGTCCGCAGGGTTGATAATCGCAGGAATTTCTTCAATGGCCAATGTTTCTCTTGTCACAACTTTGGACACAATGCAGCTCAGTGTGTTGCCTACAAAACTATCATGACTAGAGAAACTCAAAAATGGAGGAGTATGACTGGGACCATGAAAAGGACCTACAATAACTTTTCTGCTCTTGAAAATGAATTAGAATGTTCTATTTGTAATAATTTTGGACATGAAGATTCTGAATGCAGGAGCAAGTTTCGGAAGACAACTCAGAAGGAGCAAGCCTCAAATATCAAAGCATGGAGAATGAAAGAACCACCACCAGAAAGATGTGGTATAGCCTTATATGTGGAAGGTCATGAAAATCAATGGTACATCAACAGTGGATGTTCAAAACATATGACAGGTGATAAAGAAAAACTTCAATCATATAGTGCCTTGGAGAAGGAGAACAAGGTCTCATTTGGAAATGACACCCCTACACTCATAAAAGGTAAAGGTTCTGTTCTTTTAAAAGAAAAGGTCAAAGTAGGAAATGTTATGTATATTGATGGCTTAAAGCATAATCTATTAAGTGTCAGTCAGATGTGCGATCAAGGAACAGAGGTAATATTTTGATCAAAGTGTTCGTGATCTTGATACAGGAGAAACAGTGATCAAAGGCATAAGAACTCCAAATAATTTATACATATTCAAAGAAGGACAACAACAATGTTATCTGAGCAAGAATGATGAACACTGGCTATGGCACCGGAGGTTGGGGCATCTAAGCTTTCTACAATAAGGAAAGCATGCAAAATACCAGGCAAGTTTCCAATGGTCTTCCAGACATCAGAATTCAGATAATACAATATGCAAATCATGTCAGTTTGGTAAGAAAACTAGAACTAACTTCCCTGAGAAGGAAGGATCAGTGAGCAGGCCACTTGAGCTGGTCCATACTGATGTATGTGGTCCATCTAGGAAAAGGTCGCCTCGGGGAGAAGAATACTTTATATTATTCATTGATGACTATTCAAGGATGGTTTGGATAAGACTTATGAAGCACAAAGATGAAGCCTTCGAAAAATTTAAATCCTTCAAAGCTTTGGTTGAAAACAAATCAGACCACAAAATTAAATGCCTCGGGTCTGATAGAGGTGGGGAATTTACCTCAAATGAATTTTTCGACTTTTGTGAAGAACATGGAATAAGAAGGGAATTTTCTACAGCCAGGACTCCTCAGAAAAATGGAGTAGTGGAAAGGATGAACAGAACGGTTCAACAAATGGCTTGTGCTATGCTTGATGAGTCTGGAACTCCCGCAAATTTCTGGGG
>APFE031705039.1:345786-367828 GCA_000404065.3 Pinus taeda | reverse complement strand
GATTAGTATCTTGGTTCAGCAAGAAACAAAGTTCTATTGCATTATCTACAGCTGAAGCAGAATATGTGGCTGCTGCATCTTGTTGCACTCAACTCCTTTGGATGATGCAAACCTTACAGGATTATCAAATCACTTGTACTCCACCTATCTCCATCTTATGTGATAATACAAGTGTAATCAGCATTTCGAAGAATCCAGTCATGCATTCAAAAACCAAGCACATACCTATCAAATATCATTTTCTTCAGGAACAAGTGCTAGAACAAAAAGTCAAGTTGGAGTATGTTCCCTCTAAGGAACAAGTTGCTGATATACTCACCAAACCACTGCCCAGGGAAACATTTGAATACCTCAAGCAGAAGCTAGGAGTAGTTGATGCTTCATCCTGCTGTTGAAACTTGTCTGTTTCAAAGAAAAGTTGTTGTACGCGAGTTGGATGAGGAGGATCTGCGTACATACGCCGGTTTATGCAGATATAGTCACGTATATGGAGGTTTGAAGGATATCAGTAGGGACAGACTCTGGTTGAAGATAGTCTGATATGGGTCTGACAGAGACCATATGGCACAGGTTCAGGGGGAGCAGATAATCTTCTAATGATGCATTGTTGGCATTACCTTAGAAGCTTTTGGTTCAAGTTCACAACTGTTTTTGATTTCAAGTGAAACACATGCAGAGGAAGAATAGAACGAGAACATGGTTGTTGATCTGTAGAGTGATTGACAGATGTTGTTGATATCAGTTATTAGTAACTTTCATAAGTCTTGCTAGTTCATCTCTATGTCACGTATATCGTTTATTGTCAAGGTCATATAACAGCCTATTTTGGTTTCCCCACTATGCCTGGGATGAATGATGTAATGTAATTGGTTGTCATATGCAAATCTCTGATGTATCCCCACTTGGTTGGATGATCCCCACTTGGTTGGGTGATGGATGTATGTATAGAGTCTTTTGGTGATAGAAAGGTCATTTATGATGTGTAAGTCATGGTTCTTTTTAAAGAACATCCTTTTGCAGATCTTGCCTACAGTCAGGGGGAGCATGTTCAGCACAACAAAGTAGAGATTTTAGCATGTACTCAGGGGGAGCACAACCCTTTTCCCTTGACGACAAAGGGGGAGAATGGCTTTGAGGATCTTGGGGTTTCCATCAAGTCCAAAGGGGTATATTGTTGGCATTATGGCACAGGTTTGGCGCTATGTCTCAGGTGTTGTCCTTGATGGCAACTCACTCTGGTGACAAATCACAATTCAAGCACTCAGAAAGAAGAAAAAGATATATACGCAAGTTCACTTTGATGAAGCTGCGTATACATGCAGGCTCTGTGAATGAAAACAGTGTATACGCAGGTTGGTCCAAACAAAGCCACGTATACACACACTTTCATGCAAGGAAAAGCGCATACATGTGGGAGAACTTATTTTTGGTCTGTGGTATTTAGTCCTCGGTATTTGAACCTATGGTTTTGGGCCATAGTATCTCGTCATAAGTGTTGATCCCAAGATTTGGGTCCATGGTATTGAATTGTTATGGTTTTTGGACCGTGGTATTGTGAAAGGCCCAAGGCTATAAAAGAGGAAGGAGATCATTTGGCAAGGAATCATCTAAATCATTGAATATCTAATAAAGTGCTAGATCTGGAATACAGTGATTGGGTTATGATGCAGATCTGGATCTGAAAGAAGAAGGAACCTGAGCACAAGGAGAAGGATAAGTTCTTTTGATGGGCCAAAATCTTAAGGCTTGAATGATAGTATCTTTGTATGATTTTAATCTGTTTTATGTGGCACTTGCTTGATCTATAAATCTGGTAATCTGGGTAAACTAATATCTGATCATTTGAAGGGGTAAATTATCTTTATAGATCTGTACGCAGGTTCAGTGAAGCGAAGGCGCATATACATGCAGTTTCTGTAAGGCAAAAGAGCATATACACAGGTTGATCTTAGCACAGAAGCGTATACACGTAGTTTCTGTAAGGCAAAAGGGCGTATACGCAGGTTGATCTTAACACAGAAGTGTATGCACGTAGGTTTATAAATATTGAAGTAACGTATGTCTCTTAATTTATGTTCTAGTTGCTTCTGTTGATTATTGCAGTGATCTAGGTTCAGAATTTGGGGTGTGATTACAGTTACTATGATCTGGGTACAGTTGTTAGAGAAGTGTTTATTTTGATTCAGTCTTGATTGGTGAAAAGGTGTTTGGCTTATGCAGAAATTCTTGATGTTTGATTAATGTTATTTGTGGATCCAGTCTGAAAATTTATGAAACGTGGTCCCTGGAAGGAAGAGAAGGTTGTAGCCTTCAGCAGGTAGCAGCCTGCGTACTAGTATCTCAACTAGTACAAGAACTAAGGGGGTTGTAGCTCCCTTCTAGGAGAAGCTAGAAAACGAGAGAGAGGGTTGTAGCTCTCTGCAAGTAGCAGCCTGTGTACTGGTAAAGGACTACACCAATACAAAATCATTGTAAAAAGAAGTTTCTAATTAAAAAGAAGATAGAGACGAATTGCAGCAGGTGGTTTTCACCCACATTGGGTTTCCACCTTATATCTTGTGTTCTTGTGTGTGGTTGTCTTTTGATCTGTTTTACTGTTCCTGGTAACTATTTATATGATTATGTTGCATAACTTAATGATCAACATCTGTAGAAAAAAAAAGTAAATTATAAATTTGCATAGTATACACGGGTTTCCTTATCTGAAGTTGCGTATATACACGGGTTCATCTAACTGAAATAGCGTATATGTTCTGGGTTTGAAAAAGAAAATTATTGATCAAATAATACTGATTCACCCCCCCTCTCAGTATTATTTCCAACAGTCCAACCTCATACTTTAAACATTACAAATATTTGTTTCACCTATACATATTTGGTTTCATAAGTATATTATGTGAATAAACTAATGGAACAACCAAAGGACCCTCGTTATCCTTAACAGCGGAAAATATCTCCATGGAACACATTAAGGCATTAACACTCAATAACTTCCCTCTCAAACATGTTAGTTCCGACTTGTTGATAATACCTTCATTATTTGGCCTCATGGCTGATCTTCCCTAAAAAAAATCTTGAACATCTCAATTGCTTATCCCTCCATGTTCAATTTACCATGGAAACCCAACAAGACAATTCCCTCCCCTCTTAGATGTTTTAGTGACTATTCAACCTAATGGCTCCTTTTTCCATCAAGATTTTCACAAAAATATAGACACTAATAGATATCTTCACACTCAATCCCACCAGCACCTTACTAAAAAATATGTGGTTCCCAAAACTCTAATATCCAAAGTTATTCAAATTTCCACCCCCTCAACACCTAAATGAAAAAATTCCCCACCTTACTAACACCCTCCAAGATAATGCCTATTCTATCTACAAAATTAATAGAAATTTTCACCATTTCCTCCACTGGAAAACCAAGAACACCCTCTTTGCTTCTCCTTCTCAAGCCCAAATTGTGTTTCATTACATGCACCACACTAATCAAATTTCTAAGACCTTCGCCAAAAAGAAAATAGGGATTTCTTCAAAGCTCACAAGACCCTCAAATAATTATCATAGAAGCATCAAAGATAAATCCAACACTATGTTTGTCCATGGGGTCTTGGATAGATGATGATCGGGTGCATTGTTAATAAACTCTTAGATGTTAAGTCGTTAATTCAATTCCCCGCCCTATTCAGATGTTATTCTTAGACATGACCATGATGTATCCTGAACAATGTCCAACTTACAAAAAAATCCAACAATTTTTTTCTCAAAAAGTTTACCAAATTATTCAAAAAAAACCATACAATCTATCCAAAACTCAACTCAAAAAACATCTCATCTTAATTCATCTCAAAAATACATCTTGTTCACAATTTTCACAATCCCTTTACTAAAATTATATAATAAAACATTTTCATAATACCAAATACCTTACCTCATTTACTTTAATTGCACCTAAATCTTAACATTATCTACCCATTACACATCACATATCAACCAAACAAATCTCTTTGATAAAATAAAAAAATTCTTAATAATTTTAATTATAAAAAACTATTACAAACTTAACTAACACCCACAAAACCTATCCTCTACCATCTTTATCAATAAATCAATTCTTTAACTTTTCCCTAATTTATATTTATATAAAGTGAAGGTCGCTAGAGCAAGAAAGATCTGAGTAGGTTCACCACTGGTTCACCAGGAGTTGGCTATCAGGAAGAATTTACAGACACAGAAAAAGAGCAAGCTTGTGACAGAAGCCCCTGCTAGAAATTGGTATCAGAGCCAGTAACGTCTGGTTCTAAAGGTTGGTACTCAAATATCTCTTTTATTTCCACAGAATGGATTCATTCAGAAAGTCTGTCTCATTCCGAGAGCTTGAAGAAGATTCTCTTCCAGAAAACAATATGCTTAAAGACATGTTTGAAAGTAATTCAAACAAAACTTTGAATGATGTAGAGAAGACATATGAAGAAAGTCAGCCATCTGCTAGATGGGCTCTCCCAGATATTACACCCTCAGAAGTTTATAGTGACTTAGCCCCGTTTCATTTAATTGCTGCCTCTCGGATCAGTATTAAAGAGTCAGTCAGTCAAGTAGAAGAAAATTCAGATAGTATACAAACTATCCCACTTCTCGATCCTAAATCTTTACAAGCAGAAGCAAAAAGATTGAAAACAAATTATGTACATCTTGGTTGCATTAGAGTCGGTATTAATCCTTTAGTCCATAAAGGATTGAACACTTTTGTGCTTGCAACAGTCAGAGATCTGACACACAACAAATATACAGACTCTATCATTGGTGGAATTGTTGCTCCTTTGTCCGATGGCCCAGTCTATTTCGATTGTTATCCAAATTTCTCTGTGTATACTTTTGATGAAACTATCCAGGATATCTTACAATTGCAAATTCATACCACTGGATTTGATATGAAGAAAAAGAGAAATAATATAGCCATTCAGACAAAAGCCTGTCTAAGACACACCAACACTCTTTGGCCAGCCATCCGGCATACCCCCAGCCGAAATTCCAAGTCAAGTGTTGTTGTAAAAACAGATCCAAAGAATCAAAAAGTTGAACATCAATTGATAAAATGGGAAACTTTAGAATTCCCAAAACATTGGACTGTTAATCATTCCAGGCCTCAACTTCCAATGAATATTACTTCCGCCAATATCACTGAAAATGCTTCTTGTGCAGTCATATCTTTTCCACGAAGATCGACCATCGATCGTCAAGGAATAGAAGCTGCCTGCAAAATGTCAAAATATTACAGAGATCCCTCTACTGTAGATACTGCTTGTTCATCATCCTCTTCTTGTCGTCACTCACAGCTTTTTGAACTCGCCCAACTTGTAAATTTTTCATCTTTAGAAGTAAAGTGTCCCGAATGTACAAACATCATCAATCTTTTGAGTTTAGCAGAACAGAATATCCATCTGCATCATAATCCCAGAACTGGCACTGCTCCACCATCTACCTCGTTAGTACATGTCCAAATCCCAAGTGTTCTGATATTCCTTTTCCTCATGAGTCTGAAGCTGATAATGATCATGTCCTCATGATCCATTCAATTGAAGAAGAAGACCCTAGGTTGACTCAAATGATCTGTTACATGAGACCTGCAAAACCTAGGTATGGACTGGGAAAATTAGAAATGTCAGAATTAATCCCTGAATGCAGATTCAAACAGCTCCCCTCTGACTATAAGAAACCTGCAGTCATGGAAATGCATAAATTCTTTGCATTAATGGATGGATGCCCAAAATCACAGATCAGCGCACAGTGGATGAAAGAAATGTTAAATTGGGATTTACTCACAAATCCCCAAGCAGATGAATTTGACCAAGGATACACTCCAAATCAGAAAAAGAAAATGGCTACAGATTGGAAAAGATACATGGAGAATAATAATGAATGGATATCCTTCTATTCATGGAAAGATAAGATAGCTCCTGTAAATGTCTTTACTGGTAGCTCTTCTAGCAGTGTTCCTGATAAACATGGGTGGACTGCACTTGATGGATCTATAGTGGAAACTTCCACTACCTTTCCCCCATATAAAGGAATAATTCTAGGAGAAAAATCTAATGCAGCCAAAGCCATTCCTCTTGTCCAGAAAGATGAAAACGCCTTAGGAATCGATGGTAGGATTCAAAAGGCCAGTGAACAGATAAACTGGACAAACACTGCTTTAAAAGGTTTGGAGATGAACATTGCAAAATCAGATGAAGTAAAGAAACAGATTGATGTTGTACAGTCTTCTTTTAATAGTGTAAATTCTTGTTTAAATAGTATTCAGTTCGATTCCAGCATGACTCGGTCATACACCAGAGAGTCATTGACAAAGCTTGAAGAATTGGGAGAAAATTTAGTTGGTCACATTGGCGTAACTAAGACAATCCTCACTGGCTTAAATGAAAAATTTGATAAGATGCAGGTCACAAAAGTAGAAAAGCCAGACCCCAATTCATTTTTGGTTAAGAGAAATATCCAGATTGAACATTCAATAAAAAATGTGGAAAAATTCCCTTTGTTGTTTCCCAAAGAAACTAAAGAAGAAGGATCCGAAAAGATCACAATAGCTTCCTTATTTGAAGAACCTGAAGCTCAAATCCTCCCGATTTATGAGCCTCTTGAGCATAGACAGCCTCTTGAGCATAGATACACCAGATACTCTGCACCTGATATAGAAGGAAAAGGGAAAATGCCTGAAGCACATACCTTCTTCCCTGATTCCCATAGAGAATGGAATATAGACAATATGAGTGTAGGCCAAATTCGTCAAATGATTGACATCATGTATACAGAATACAAACTCATGTGTTTAAGAGGAAAAACAGAAGTAGATGCTTGTAAAACTATCATTCAGTGTTTTACAGGTACCCTTCTCAGATGGTGGGAAGCAGAGTCATCTCCAAAGTTGATTGAGACCATGGAGGCTGAAGTTTTAAAAGATGAAAAGGGAGATGTAATTCACAACCAAGATGGCACTGTAACAAACAACATGATTGGTGCCTTGACATCAATGATTCTGGAGCATTGGTGTGGCTGTGAAGTAGAAATAGCAGACAAGCATGAGGTTATTCTGATGAACCTCAAATGCCATAAAATGTCTCAATATGATGACTTTCATAGAGACTGGATGCAGCGGATCTATGAAGTAAAGGACTCCAAAAATCTTCTTTGGAAACAGGTATATCTTGCTGCTCTACCTTCCAGATTTGTTGACTATCTCAAAATGCAGGACGTTTTCCAATTGCCTTATGAATCACATACATGGGGAGAAATTTATTCCCTCATTACAAAGACTCTAGTTAGCCTTTGTACCAGTTCAAGAGTCAACAAATCCTTAGAGAAATTGTCTAAGTTGCCAGACAGAAAATCTATCTGCAGTAAATATGGATTAACAGTTGATGATCCATTAGTCAAAAGAAGAAAGTCTAAGAAAAAGGCCAAAAGACAATTTAAGGAGACTTTCTATAAGAATAAAAGGAATTATCCAAAAAATAAAAGGAGATATCCCGCCAGGGATAAAGCCCCAAAAAGGAAAGGCTACTATCGGTACATTCCAAAAACTCATTATTATAATCCCTCTGATATTCATTTACACTCATCCAAACAGGAAAAATGGAACAAGATAACATGTTGGGTTTGTGGACAAACAGGACATACTGCTTCAAGATGTCCTCAGGGTGAAGAGTCTAAATTAGAAAGAGGGAAAAAGACAGCTGAATATGCCAAGAAAGCTAAACAAGTCAAAAAGGAACATGCTAGTTCATTCTCCTGTCTCAGATGTAAGTCAAAGTTACATCCCACAGAACACTGTCCAAATTTCCATATTGCCGCACAGCATCAGGTAGAAGATTCATCTCTGGACTCTTTCAGTAGTACAGAAGAAGACATCCAAGTAAATGTAGGACAATTTAGTGATTCAGATACATCAGAATGTTCTTGTTCAAATTCTGATGAATGTGCATGCCATATTTTTTACAATGATTCTGAAGTTTCTAACAGCTCCAGCGAAGATGAACAAAGGACAAGGCCTATCAAAGAAAAAGTCCTTATGGCATCCACTGAAGAAGAAGCTGAGATGAAAATCTTAGCCCAGATCAGGAACATGGAAGAAGGGCCAATGAAAGATCGCCTGATTGAAGCTTTCACAGACCAGCTCAAATCCAAAGCTTCACGAGATACAGGTAAGAAGCCAATATTTGTTGATGCTTCATATGAGAGAAATACTAAATCTTTTCAAAGGCATCATCAAAAGCCAGGGAAAATAAGATCCCTAACATTGGGAGAAGTGAGTGGTGAGATCCACCAACTCAAATCAGAAATCTCTGCTATTAAAGCACAGATATCAGAATTGCAGAAAGAAAAAAGGATCAAAACAGAAGAAGAGTGGAATTCAGAACACAATGAGATTGAAATTGCAGAAGGAAGACCAGATCCACATTTTGGTTTTCAGGATATGCGATTATTTACTATTACATACCAACAACATCATGTAAAGGTAAAAATCTATATCCAAGATCAGGTATATTTTATGACTGCATTGCTGGATTCTGGTGCTGATATTAATATTCTGAATATTAAAAACATCCCAGCAAAATTTTGGGTTTCTGCAGAAAGGGAAGTGGTTGGATTAGGGAACAAAAAACTCAAGTATGAAATCCCTCGAGCTTCCTTATGTTTTGACACTCATTGTGTGTACATGAAATTTGCTATTGCAGACATACCTGTTGATTGCATATTAGGTAATGTCTTTTTAGCTGCAGTAGAACCACATGGTTCTATAAGAATAAAAGGGAATAAATCCGGTTATTTCATCTCCGTACCCACATCCAGGGGTACAAGAAAAAGAATTGAACTTCCCTATGTTTCTACTCCTCGGGTCTCCACTATGGTCCAAGCCATGCAAAAATTAGACAAAGCAGAATCCTTGTTAACTGATCTTAAAGATCTAAAGAGTCAGTTGAGAATTGAAGATCAGCTGAAACAGCCACAAGTCAAGAACAGGATTCTAGAGCTTAAAGAAAACTTGGCAAAGAAATGTTGTTCAGAAGAACCAAATGCTTTCTGGCATAGGAAGCAACATACAATCAAACTGCCATACAAAGAAGGATACAAAGGGAAGCCCTGCAAAAGCAGAGCAATACCAATGAGCAAAGAGTATAGAACATTGTGTCAACAAGAGATCCAGCAACTGCTTAACAGAGGTTTAATCAGAGAATCCACTAGTCCCTGGAACTGCTACGGGTTCTATGTGAATAAGAGAGCAGAACAGATTAGAGGAGTTCCCAGACTTGTTATAAACTACAAACCTCTAAATTCAGTTTTAGCAGATGACACATATCCAATTCCACATAAAGGAGACTTAATCAGAAGAATTGCAGGAGCAAAGATATTTTCAAAGTTTGATCTAAAAGCTGGATTTTGGCAGGTTGCTATTTGTGAGGAAGACAAATTCAAGACTGCTTTCAGTATTCCTGCAGGACATTATGAGTGGAATGTCATGCCCTTCGGACTCAAAAATGCTCCATCCAAATTCTAGAAAGTTATGGATGATATCTTCAAACCATATTTTGATTGGATGCTTGTATATATAGATGATGTTTTAATTTTTTCTAGAAATCTTGCTGACCATTTTAAACATGTAAATATTTTTATGAACTTAGTTCGAAGAAATGGTCTTGTACTTAGCAAGAAGAAGATGGAATTATTTCAAACTTCTGTTAAATTTTTGGGACATCAGATTGCTAACGGTCAGATATCTCTACAACAGCATGCAATTGAGTTTGCAGACAAATTTCCAGATGTCTTAAAAGATAAGACACAGCTGCAGAGGTTCCTTGGATGTTTGAATTATGTAAGCAGTTTCTACCAAGACTATGCTAGTGACAGAAAATTGCTCAATCCAAGAACTGGCAAAAATCCTCCCCCATGGACAGAAAAGCACACCAAAGCAGTTCAGGAAATTAAGGCAAAAGTAAAATCATTGCCCATTCTATATATTGCAGATGATGAAGCCTTCAAAATTGTAGAGTCTGATGCCAGTGATATAGGTTGGGGTGGAATTCTGAAACAAAGGATTGGTGAAGAAGAACAAATAGTTCAGTTTGCCTCAGGGGTCTGGAACCCAACTGAACAAAAATATTCTGTTATTGAAAGAGAGGTAAAAGCTGCTTGGAATTGTATTAGCAAATTTGTAGTTTATCTTATTAACAAATCATTTCTTCTCAGAACAGATGCCTCAGCCTTGAAGAAAGTCTTGTCTAAAGACATCAAGAAACCAGAAGAAGCAAAGTTTGCCAGATGGCAAGCATTATTTGCAAATTTTGACTTCTCTGTAGAACACATTAAAGGAGAACAAAATTGCCTCCCTGACTTTCTAAGCAGAGAATATCTTGAAAAAGATATTGCACAAGTCATGATGATTGTCACTGAATGGGATCCAAGTCAAAAATGTGAAGTCCTGCGAACTATCCCAGATAATCAAGACTGGGAAACATATAAAAACAGCTAGAAGCCTACATGGCAGTTACGGAATACCAAAGTTCTTGATGCAGATCTCCAGCCTCATGCATATCTTCAACATTATGTACCAGAAAGAAGGATATATCCAAAAGGTAGAAAATGGATCCATGACATGATATATACTAAAGCAAAAGCTGATGCAAGGACAGCAAGAGAGGCATTAGAATCAAGTTTTCATGACATTGGACGGATTGGTCATCAAGGAGACAGCAATACTAGAATCTATGGGGCATACTTTTGTATTTATCGTACAAGAGATTTATGGGAAAATCTCTCATACATCCAACCAGGAGCAAGATGGCCAAGAAATGACCCAAAGATAATATTCCCAGATACAGTCTACAATTTCCAGGATTATAAAAAGTTATGGTGGGATTTCATGAATGTAGATGATAAGACAGATACCCACTATACAAAGTTAAAATTTAGCACAATGGCAGCCTCACAGAATAATCGGCAATGTGAATGGTTCAGAAATTAGTGGACAGATTACGGCGTCAACAGAACAGCTATGGATCCTGTGTACCATGAAAGATTTCAAAGAAGGCACTGTCAGAAGTGTTTTGATTATAATATTGGAGATTGCTATCATCGCATCTACAACACAGTCAGAGAAATGACAGTCAAAGAATGGGACCCATTCCACATGACTAATTATGCTCTCCATGAATATATGGTAGATCATTTAGAATGGTGCGTGCTAACCAAGGTGCAACATCAGATCATACTGGGAAAACCAATGATAGTCCGGCGAATATATACCAAAGCATGTGATGACTTGCTTTACAAAAGGGAGAGGTTCCCTGATTTTACTTTATTTTGAATAAGTACCAGTCACAAGGGCTAAATTGTGACCAGTGTTCCCGTGGGCTTTACTGTTCAAAAGTCTCCACAGTGTAAATATTCCCTCCTCAGTCTTTTCTCGTGGGCTTTTTGTACAAAAGTATCCACTGTGTAGATTTTATAAGTCTGGTCTTAGTATAAGAATCTACTTTTCAGAAAAGATTATCACATGCGTTACCCGAAAGCAATTATTTGGCCTGGCCCGGATATTTGTGCGGACGTCGCTTTGATAAAAGACTGAAAAAGAAATGATTCTTGGGGTCTTTTCGGTCGGAATAACAGTAATGTTTGTCCCCCCTTCTATTACTATATAAAGAAGGGTAAGGCTCATTGTAAGGGCATCGGGTCATAGAGTTATCGAGTCTTAGATTTGAGTGTTTGAGTCGAGTGTTCTCCTGCTCTGCATCTGCGGATATTCAATCCGATCTGCTTGCATCACGAGGAATTACTCAAAGTCCTTAGTTGATTCGAGAAGCCTGCGTATCAGTGTGCTCGGCACTGGTAAGAACCTAAAGTGGCCGAATCATTAGAAGAGTCAAGTTTGGTGTTTAAAGTCTGGTTCTGAGATAGAGCCTAGATCTTGCCAGAAGCCTCCGGTAGTAACTTGCTTATGATTAAGCTGTGAAAAGTCCGGAAAAAGCAAGGCTAGTCTGTTTCTAGAAAGAATCAATCTCTGTAAAAGCTCTGTGAGCATTCTGTAAAAAATTTTCATTCTGAAATAAAATGAGTATTCCATTTTCATCCTGAGTATCTCTGTGCATTTACAAAGAATCCGCTGTGATAGTAGTTCTCTCTGAGCTTTCATCCGAAGTTCGCAGGAAGTTCGCCAAAGGATCGAAGGGACGCCAAGACCGTGTAAGGCGAGGAAGCCGTTGTGAAGGTCGCTAGAGCGAGAAAGATCTGAGTAGGTTCACCACTGGTTCACCAGAAGTTGGCTATCAGGAAGAATTTACAGACACAGAAAAAGAGCAAGCTTGTGACAGAAGCCCCTTTACACAATACCAAATACCTTACCTCATTTACTTTACTTTACTTTAATCGCACCTAAATCTTAACATTATCTACCCATTACACATCACATATCAACCAAACAAATCTCTTAAAAAAAAAAAATTAATAATAATTTTAATTATAAAAAACTATTACCCCGGAAACCTATCCTCTACCATCTTTATCAATAAATCAATTCCTTAACTTTTCCCTAATTTATTTCCTAGCTAATCTCGTTTTCCCACCATTTCAATATTATAATATTTTCCCATATATATTCTTGTGTTTTTTACTTCCACTGCCCATCTCTATAATTTGTTTTTTTTAATGGTATCTCTTTAACCCTGAATACATCTAACAATTATTTTATTTACATTTAACCATTTTATTATCACATTAATGTTTCCTTCTTTACCTAATTTTCCCAGCATAATTTCTAATTATTTTTTCCTCATATTAGTCACTCTCTGTACATAAGAAACAGGTGATAACCTCCACATCTTTTTAATAGCCTAAACATGAATAAAATGCAACAAAATTAACGAGGTAATTTCAGGGTTGGTTTGGTTAATTTTGTTCAAATTTATTTAAAACAATTTAAAATTATAAGTTATTTATTATTTACAATTTAAGTGTTTAAAAGGTATTTATTTATATATTTAAAGATATATTTTAAACAATAAAAAATGCATAATCTAATTAATAGATTAAATAATTTTACAAACTCAAATCTATCCATATAATTTGGAGTAAGCTGGTGATTTCTTGTTGTTTAAAATTTATTTTTGAATGCATATATATCAATTCAACACACTAAAAAATATTTCTAGCACTTTTCTAGCACCAACTTTGTAGATTAAACAACTTAAACTTGTGATTCTTAAAAATCTCTACTAAATTTTGGACTACCAAAACAATGTTAGTAAAAGGGACATTTGGTCTATTAGTTAGACAACGTGAATAAGAAATCACAATCTCATTAGAAATTGTAACATCTAATAAAAGATCATTTCATCTATTACTTAGATTGCCCCAAAAATTATTTTTACTTAAAAAATGAAATTAATTGTTTTTATATAATAATTTTTAAAACTAGTTTATATTTGACTAGTAATGTGTAGTGTGTATGAAGGTGCACATACTCTACTTCACTTTGGACTCGAGTTTTTTAATGAGAAAACACATGTTTTTACCATTATACCCACCCAATCTAATATTATCTGAAAATACCTTCCATATTCATCAAACTCCATACTAAAACTATAGAATTCATATAAATTAAATTAGTAAATGTCTATAGATATCAAAACATTTACATGCTCACACATCTCACATTGTCCAGATTTAAAAAAACATAATTAGCCTAGCCACATTAATTAAATGGATAAGAAAACATTATAGCCATCAATACATGATAAGCATCAAAACCTTTACTTCATACATTATATAGAAGAAGAAGAAAAAAAAAAATATTTTAACGTTCATGAGGCTAAAATAGCCTATAAAACAGATTACTTCTTCATTTGCTTAATGTATTCAACCCTTTTTCTGTTAAATATATATATTAAAATTCAAAAATCTACTTAACAATTAACAATTAAGATTAACAATTGAATTTTCCTTCCCACAGGAAAAATTAAGATTCTCTCCCCAAATTCAATTCTACCTAATAAACTTTGTTTTAATAAACCTAATATAACTCTTCTTCGTGTAGAATATATAAGAATACATAGGCTTGCATATGTGAAAGAATTAAAAAGAGTATGCCATATGATAATTATAAACTTTCACCGGTTACTGAACCACCAAAATGTAGCATGTGAATTCATGTGATTGATTTGAATATAAGCTTCTCAAAATGATAACTCACGCGATTATCTAAATTAAGCAAAGAGATTTAAAGTTGAATCGAGGTCGTGAAAACAAGCAATTGCAGTCCAGATGATCTGACCATCCCATGACCGATAAATTCACTCATATGATCTGACCATCAATTGCAGTCCAGATGATCTGACCATCCCATGACCGATAAATTCACTCATATGATCTGACCATCAATTGCAGTCCAGAAGATCTGACCATCCCATGACCGATAAATTCACTCATGGCCACTCCTGCTATTTGTCCTGAACTGTCTACTCAGATGCTGTTCCCAATTTTGTCTTCAATTTCCCAAAGTTAACTTGCAACAATATTATTTGTTTACGAAAATAGATACGTGCACACAATCATATATGCTTATTGGATTTAACAGACTATTAAGCTGGATTTTTTCTTGATAGGTACAGAGGCAGAAGGCAAGGCATTTCCATACTTGGGCATTTCAGAAAATCCGGACTAACAGAAATTCATGCAACCATCAAAAATCAATGAAAACACACACACACAATTATAATTATGGCAACCATGATGCTGGTCATGAAGTTGGGTAAATTTCTTGAAATGTTCAGGAGGATTTTAGGTACATCATTTAGGTCAAAGTTGGGTAAATTTCTTGAAATGTTCAGGAGGATTTTAGGTACATCATTTAGGTCAAAGTTGGATAATGAATTCACCTGCAAGAAAAAGATTCCGCAAGCAATGTGTACTCGTGCCTTTGAAATTTTGACCTCTTTACTCGAAATTCAGCTAATTATCAGACCGGCCAGGTGGAGTGTACCACCTTTGAATTCCTGTAGAGGAGAGGCAGCCAACACACTTGAAAAGTCTCGGGGACTGAGAATTTTTATTGCGCATCTCAGAGCCCAAGTAAATGAAGTCATCAATGCCAAGCACAGTACTCGTCCTGCTCATGGGGGCCTTGAAGCATGAATGCGCCTTGAACAGTAGAAAAAACTGACATTGAAGCAGTAACCCATCATTCCATTTACTGATAAATTTAACCCATTGACAAATAGCAAATGTGCAGAGCGCCATCATTGGTTTGCTGCTGTCATAATTTTCATGCCAGATTTCTTGGCTCTGCAGATTCTGATATGGTGATGGTGGCCGTATTCAAACACACGGAGTAGGGGGGTGTACACTTATATATAGGAGTCATAGTGATGCTGCGCATACAACCTAATCATGCATTCATATTTGATCATTGCGACGTGAATGCGCGAGATCCTCTACTTATTGATTTTGTGCAGAGGGTGTCGTGCTCAAATCATGGATTCCACCACCTTCAAATTATGATTATCTCACGTAAAAGTCTGTATCGTATATTATTGTTATTTGTGATGTTATTATGAGGCAGACAGAACTGTGATTAGGTCAATTCTGCGAAACACAATTATAGAAAGGAAAAAAAAGAGCAATGTGTAACGTGATTTCACACTATATATGCAGAGTTGAATGCAACGTTTCGAGATTTCTCCCATGTCAAAATTTTGCTGCGTTTACGAGGGTTATGGGAACTTCTTCGTTTTAATATAATTATTCCAATTCTTCATTACCATGTTCCACTTTCAAACCAAATCAGTATCATCTGAATAAAACACGTCATACCATATTACTTAATTTCAGTAAGTGTTTTTCTTAATTTCAGGAAGTGTTTCCTCCCAATACAGGGAGGAAGGGTCATATGTTCAGATTGATTTGTAGATTTTGGTTGATTTGTAGATTTTGGTGATCAGAGAACTCATTTTAGGGGTTTTTTAGTTTTTTTATTAGGCTGAGCATAGATGGATGGGTAAGCTCATTTATTGGATGGAAGTTTGGAGATGGTTTTTTTTAATTTTATCAAAAGTAGTTTCCATTCTCAACCCTTCACCATGAGGTTTGAAACTAAAACCTACTAGGAACTAAATCCTACTCAAACAATTGGTTTACACCTTATCACTTTGAATGGATACACTCTTAAGCTACTCCTTGCTATGGGTCACCTATTCAAATCTCCATAAATAATTCCAACTACCTAGCATAAAAACAAATATAATAATAATGTTAATAATAGATTTGTTAGATGTGATGGGGTGTATTGTTAAGTCATTATGTGATGTGAAAGTCACCGGTTTGAAACTCCATGCACAAAAATCTACTCATGTTAAGGGTTGGTGTGGCCCAAGCCGTGTGTGATCCCTAGGTGATTTTCACGGCTTTGATGCCTGTGGGTCGTGGTTTCTGAAGCCAAAGGTTAAACCTGTAGTCATCTTTGGAGGACACAGACAACTTTGTTATTCAAAATGAGTAGCTATAAAATCATAGGAAAATCCAATCACAAAAGAAATGGTTGATTTTGACACTGATTCTTTAAATAATTGTTGCCTAGATAGAGCCCAATATGAGGGAGATGTTGTCAATAAGCTATATCTAAAAATGAAAAAATAATATTTACATTTACAAATTAAAAATATATTAATAACAAAACAAACAAAAAAATTGCCATAAATAAAATACTTCGATTTCCACCTTAATCTTATATCAAACTTTATATAGAGAGATAAAGTAATTGAAAGTTAAGTTTAAAAAAAAAAAAAAAAAAAAACTATTTTTTAGTATGAGAGTAGTTCCTTCACTAGTTGACAAATGGTATGTAAAAGTAATATT
Organism: Pinus taeda; assembly: GCA_000404065.3. Classification (NCBI taxonomy): domain Eukaryota; kingdom Viridiplantae; phylum Streptophyta; class Pinopsida; order Pinales; family Pinaceae; genus Pinus; species Pinus taeda. The sequence continues at coordinate 350,926 of APFE031705039.1, read as the reverse complement.
ATTGATACCACATCATGTGTAATTGATTCTACGTTCAGTTGACATGTAATGTTAAAACAAATATATATTAATAACAAAAAATTATTTTACTGTATTTTTATAATCTCTTTCAAAATTTGACTCCTAGCTAGCGGGGAGAGAATGGAAAGAGCTCTGGAAACCCTTGCAGCATCTAGGGTTTTTCCTAAGTCGTACAATCTTTGCTTTGTTTTCGTGGATTTTCTGTAGACCTCTTATGCAAATCATTCAATGGTGAATCTATGTGATTCGATCAAAAAGATAGTTTCTTTTGGAAATATGGTTATTGGTCAAGCTAGCTCCTCTTCGAATTTGTAAGCTCTATGTTGACATTTGGTTATGGGTCTTCCAATGGTTCAAGGAATTTCTTCCCTTAATATTCTTATCGGTGAGGAAGCTTTCTATTCAGAAAAATATTTTTCTGAGAATAGCTTGGTTTGCTAACCTAGATTGGATCATTATATTGTTTGTCAGATTCCATCTCAATGCATTTAGAGTGGAAAAAGTGGAGGAATCAACTCACGGAACCATTTTTATCAGCGGGTCCCAATTTGGCAAAACGGGGTTTGAAACCTTCTAGGAGTGTTCTGAGGAATCAAACGACACTTTTTGGGGGTAAGACTTTGTCACTTTGGTGTCACATCATTTCATTATATTCTACACATAGATCTTTCCAACAGCGCAAGAAGCGCTTCAATCAGAGTCTGTATGCAAAAGTTATGTCACTCATAAGTTGACCTTCCTGTTTTTACACCTATAGTCCATTATTCATGGAAAATGGGTTAGCCACATGATTATTATGTAAACGAATCTAGAAGACTCTATATTATAACTCTAGTTAAGAGTTGATATAGTCAAAATTAACCACTAGTAGATATCGGGTTGTGTTATAACCGAGTCACTAGGAGGAAGAGACATTCCATTCTTTTGAGAGAATTTTGATCCCTAGCTGAGCAAAGATAGCCAAGAGAGATAGGAAGTAGAGAACAAAAAGAAAATATGTTCATTGTAGCAACCCAAGAGAGTGAAGCGGCCTCACCTTCCAATTGGGTTTTCTCTCGAAATAGTTTCCCAGAGAGCATATCCTATGTCTTATGTGTCTGTGTGAGCCTATTTTTTCATTCTCTACTTTTCAGCATAATTTTACATTCGCATGCATGCACTAATTACAGTTAAATCACAGATCCTAAAGTTTAATAAAAGTGTAGAATCAAATATTTTTAATATAATATTATCATATTTGTTGTGACTAACTATCTAGTGGAATATCCACGGCATTTTACAGACCATTTGGTATCAGAGAAGGTTTCTTTGGGTATTTTATAGAGATTGCAGGGATCTAGATCGGTGGGGCCGAAAATCATAAAACCCCAATCATGGTCAATGAATTTGTAAACGAACCTCGTGATCCTGCAAAGGTGAGGTTTATGTGGTTGGAACAACAAGTCGCATATATCAACCGCAATGTATGCCTCTTGATTGCGGCCTTGAATAGAAAGTTGGGGATATTTGGAGAAGATGGGGGTTCAATGCAAAGGAAAAATCAGAGCGGGGATCAAAAGATAGGGGAGAAATGGAGAACCAATCAAAGAAAGGACCTGAAAAAGATCAACCCAATTCAAGTGTTGTGAACCAGTCACAATCCCTATTTACAATGGAAGAAAAATTCAATATCAAGTCGTACCATGGTGAGATTGACGCTTTGAAGTTGAACCACTCATTGAAGCAGCTGGAAGTTTCTTTCAATGTCCATCAAATCGAGGAAGGGTAAAAGATCTCATTCGCACGACTGAAATTAGAGGGTCATGCACTGACTTGGTCAAATTACTATCAATTATAAATAACATAATTTTATATTAACTATGAATAACATAATTTTATATTAACTTTATATGGAAAAAAAAAATTAAAAAATATATATTTTACTTTCCATTGTGAGGGAAATGTGTAATTTTTTCCATTCTTAACATAAAGTTCATATGTAATATTCAAGAGAGAGTGAGAGAGTGTGTGTTCTTATTCCATTAATAAGTTCTTTCTAATTCAAGGTATGTAGAGATTTATGATTCCTTCAATGTTTAATATGGAGTTGATATTAGAAATTTAAAAATAATTAATAACAAAAATAATTATATATAGAGAGAGGGGGGGTTGCGGTTATCTCGGGTGGTTGGGTGGAATGGTTGTTATCTTCCCCACCTAGGTTCAAATCCCCGCTAGTGACATGATGATCATTGTTGTATTGGCTTCATACCTATAAATATTATTATATTGGCTTTGTGCCTTGTGAGCTCTTAAGTGAGTATCCTTGTGGGTACAAGAGACCTCACTCTAGCCCTTAGGCTGAGAGGGAAGTTGATTTCTTTCCTTAGAATATATATGATATATATATATATATATATATATATATTATATAGAGAGAGAGAGAGAGAGAGAGAGTGAGAGAGAGAGACGTAACATTTTTTTTAAATATTAACAATATATATATATATAATATATATAGAGAAGAGAGAGAGAGAGAGAGAGAGAGAGAGAGAGAGAGTTAGTTGTGTAGTTCATCTTAACTCCAAACCTGCCAAGAGCCAAGAGGAATCAAATCTCTAAAGGTGCAAACCATTCTTCAACTTTTGCACTCAAAAAGAGGTTTGCATCTTGAGAGATTTGATCCTTTTAGGCCCTTGGTAGATACAGAGTTAAGATAGATCTATGTTGATTTAAATTTACAATTGGTTTAAAATCAAAAGAGAGAAAGTTGATAATATATGAGTTTAAAAATCTATTAAAAAAATCATCTTTTATTCTTTATTATATAATAAGTTTAAAATATTTTACTTAAATGTAATTATAAAGAAATTAATTTTAATTTTAAGTTATTTGAATGGAAAAATGTAGATAGTAAATTAATGAATTTAATTTTAAGATCAAGTTATATTCTTTATTAAGTTATATTTGTTAAGCTTGATATTCGATTGATTATCTAAAACAAAGCATACATTAATCCTTTACCTATTGCAATATGCCACTAGGGAAATTAGAATAGTGGCAAAAAAATGAAGCTTTTGTCCAAAAAATTACATAAAACACAAAAATATTATTGACATACCAAGTGTTCAATCACATAACAATACTACAAGGAATTTTTTATAGTTAAGAGTAACAAAAGTAGTGTAGCTACACTGACCATAAAATGGATTAGGTTAAAGTTGACACGTTAATTAGCACAGTGGGGTGCCTCGAGAAGTTGGTCCCTTGCCCTTAGAGAGCAGGGCCTCAATCCTATCCAATTGCATTGCTATATCCCTATGATCAAGTGACATCTAGTAATTATCTACAAGTAGTATGTTGGGTTGTAGAGAAATTTTACTTGTATTGTCTACTTTCTCCTCCAAATATTTACCAATAAATTTTTTGATATGTCAATAGAGCTCAATAGTGCATAGATACAGATTTTGTCGACTATGAGTATGGGAAGATCAAGGACCCAATCTGTAACATGGCCAATTGTATCATCATCAGTGTAAGCATTTCGCTCTTCCATAGCTTCCAATGTGGAGTTGTCCATTGCAAACTGAATGTGCTCTAGAATTGAATCCCTATATCTCTGAGTCACTAATTGTGCTTGAGAGCAATCCTGATAACATCCCTCACCTCTACCATCCAAGCCACATGGGCATCTCATTCTCTAACATGGCATTGTGGGAGGTTTAGTAGAAAGAATGATGAAACTGTTGGCTCTGATGGTGTAATGAAGGAACTTGATGTTCACCTAGGTGTTTTGCTAAAAGGAAAGATAACCATGAGCAATTATAGTGGAGTCAAGGGGGGGTAAGGTTGTTGTCCAACCAGGTGGATGTGCATGCAAGGGGAATTAATGGGATCTTGTGAGGATTCCTCAGAGGGAGGGGTCGCACAACTCATAGCAGAGTTGAAAAATCATAAGCTAAGTGCAAGGAAACTAGTGGTATTGGGTTATTGAGTGCCAAGAAAGGAATTAAATATTTAGATTTTGTCAAATTATCCATGAAGATTACAAAATAATGCAAGAGGATCTAGGGAAAAGTTGAGAAAAGAGTCACCTAACATCCTGCGTTGATTATGTTAAACGTCACCGAATGCCAAGAGTTTGGTTCCACTACCTCCCCACCACTAAATACTAACCAAAGGTTGCACCCCTTCACAAGTTGTTGAGCACTCTCATGTTGCCAATGTGAAGTTGTTATTCTCCACTTGAAAATGGTGCAACACCCACAGCATATAACTAGGGGGAGGCTAGGTCAAAGGGACATGTGCCTTCCCTTCTACTCAAGATAGAAACAGCTCATCAAGAAAGGATTTTCAAAAGTGGGAGGTTAATTTCCTAGTGAACTAAGGCTTAGCTGCGTGAAACCAACATGACTCAAGGGCTCTCAGTGTGGAGGTCACATGAGAATCCCATCCCATATTCACAAGGTGGTGATACGTGTGTTCAATGTCATGTAATTCCATTGTCATGTTGTTTTAATTAGGCCCACCAAGTGGAAGGCGGGACAGCCTTGCATCCCCCCTCTTGACAGCAGGGTGAGGGCGGAGAGCTTGTTCACCTCCCCCTTGAAACATTTTGTCCCTAATGCACACAGATCAGTGGAAGATCAAGTGTTATATATAATAAATATAAAATAAATAAGACAAGTGTATTATAAAAATTAAAAAATAATATATATTTATTAAAAAAAAAATATTTTTGTATCTTATTATATATATATATATATATATAATATTTATATATATTATAATTATATACTAATATATTTAATTTTTATTTTATTTTAAATATCATCCAACATGTGATATCTTAAAGAAATTTTATTAAATTTAATTTTTATTTCATTTCACTGAAAAATAAAAGCAATATTAAAAACCTCTCATATTTCATAACAATTATATTATGCTTGTATATTAAATATTTATTCCTAGTTGTAGTCTATGGGGCATAGAGAAAACGGTGAAGGATGTTCTATCAAGGCACTATGTGGTGTAAATGTTGTTGGTTCGAAATTTTATGGGCAAAAATCCATCTATGTTAAGGGCTGGTGTACCCTGGGTCAAGTGCAATCCCGAAAGGATTTTAACAACTTAGATGCCC
>APFE031705039.1:322185-340392 GCA_000404065.3 Pinus taeda | reverse complement strand
TTTTTTTAGATAAGTTTTTGCACTTTTTGTATGGCGCCATGTAATCTATTTTATCGAGGATGGGTTTGGTTATTTTCTTCATTTTTTTCAGGGGTTTTGTCTGAAGAAGTGCTTTAATAGTGGCTCTACAATTCTTACATGTATCTTGATATGCTCCTTTCTTGAGTCTTCAACTATTTTGAGCTTTTGTAACTTTTGCTCTAAAAGCAATTACTAGTTTTCTTTGCTAGTTTGAGTATTATTTTTGTTATGACATATGCAATGTTCAGGAAAGATCAAAGTAATCTCAAGACATTGAACTTGTATTATCGGTAACACAAAATTCTATCTCATATAATTTATTGAAATACTGAAACAATCACACACTACGACACACACATGATATTATATAATATATATATAATTATATTGTATTAATATATTATTAATTCTCGTAAAAAATAAATTAAATAAATAGATTTATATAAGCGTAGTCTAACTCATAGACGAAATGGTCATTTTCGCGACATTTTTTTCCAGTTAATTTTAACCAAAATCCGAAAAATATTTTTAAAAACTTGGTTTTAATTTGTTTAATGTATAGAATTAGAGTGCTTTAGGGGTTTTTGGTGTTGAATCCACTTGTGAATTCAAAAATATATTTTAAAGCACAAAAAATCACATTCTTGCTTGAAATTGCACCGAATTCCAATGAAAAAGACTATTTAGTCTATAAATTAAACTATGTCGATCTATATATGGGTAAAGTTCCAACACAATAACCAATTATATATCGTAAGATGGACTCTATGGAAAAATTTGCAAAGTGGTTGTCTTTAAATTGTCCCTCGATTTATAAAAGTTTTTTTTTGTCAAGTTGTCGGTGTCCTCCAGAGATGATTACATGCTTAACCTTTGGCTTGAGAAACCGCAACCCAGGAGCATTTAAGATTTCAAACTCACTCGGGGATCATACCCGGCCTAAGCCACACCAACCCATAACATGACATGATTTTTTCCCACACAAACTTTATTTTATTACAATAAACAATCATAATATAAGATGGATGTGGTTGTCATTAAATGGTCTCTCGAGTTTTAAAATCCTTATCTTATTATGAATTTGCAAGGTAGATGTTATTAAATTGTTGTTGACAGTGTTGGACCCGCCAACATGTCAAGGGGATCTCCCCAGTAAGAAGTCCCAATTATACCTCACACCATTTGGTGTAGGAGTCCTAGCAATGGGTCGTAAGGTAATGCCTTGACCGCGATGTCACACAGAGGCAAGTAAGATAACTTTGTCAGTAGCAAGGGTGTGACTGACGTCGAGAGTCAAGGAATGTGTACTTGAGATTCGAACACTTCAAAGGGAGAGGAAGGTGAAGGTGAGTTCCAGGTTGAAAGGGATCAGTCCCAACTAAGCTAGGAACACACCACATAAAGGACATGCACAACTTCCAGTGGAGCAGTCCACTTGGATGCGGCAATGACAACAACAAGGTAATATAACACAAACAACACTCATGGATCAGTCTGAGACGAGTGTGATGGTTGATATAGCAAGGTTCATGAGAAAGGTCTGTTTGATGTCTAGCAGAGCAGTCGACACGGACAGTGATAGCATTAACAACATATGCAACACATTAACAACAAGATTCATATAATTGCATATAATTCAGTTCATATAAAAGTACACAAGTTAAACAACATATACCATTAAGGCAAAAGGAACAATCCATCTACAATAAAAAAAAAATATGCATGAAAATGTGTTGGCTCTTATTATAAAAGAAGTGTAAGTCACAATCATACAATACACCATGTAAACCTGCTAGCCCCAAAAGTGGAACGTTACAGCCACATCTGATTGCTCCTCCAAATAGATGTACTAGCTCCGTGCAGTGGAGAAGCCAGGGCATGTTACAATAATGTCTAAGCCTTCTTCAAGATAGTCTTAGTAGAAGCTTGGCTGACTAAAAGCCTATACAATGAGTTATGCGGGACTATTTATAGCAAAGGGTGGGGTGACCCTTGACAATCCCCTTTGTGATTGTTCAACTACCCTCATGACTCTTCACCTACTCTATGAATGTTACATTCACTCTTGACACTTGACTTACACTTGATATGACTCGACATTACAATGCATGTGTACCCATGTGAACAACAACTTGAACAAGCCAAACTAGACACCACTATGACTTAGACAACTATAGAAGTCCAACTGCTCGACATCCTCATGCTAATCAACAGTAACATATTGGTGCCAAGATTGGTAGTCTCTGATAGTGTCTGTGTGTTCTAATGTGACATCTGTCTGGAACCTGAACGTTGCCTCGATGGCATCCAGGTACACTCCTTGAGCTCCTCTATCCAACTCATCTAAAATAATGTGCATCAATGTCCTCAATGTGGTCAGACCAACAACATACTTGTGCATGATGTCTGCACTGATAGGCAAGTCTGGACTAGTGGCGACATGCATCAACTCGTCGAAGTATGAGTCAAGCTCCTATTGGACATTCTTCTTGGTCTTCCCTTAGGTGAGAGTCCCAAGTTATGGGATCACATGCGTGTGCACCACAACCTCCATGCTCTTGAATACTCATGCATGGGACGCTTGTATGTCAGTGATGAGTTACAGTAGGTCCTTATAGTTCCGGATCTGACTCCGGATACATGCTTGCAGCTCAACTGCATTGTCCCTCATCATCTTGGGAAAATGAAGCAAGGCTCCCTTGTACTTCATCGTCCATGCCTGCATGTTTTCAACGGCAGCATGTATGTTCTTCAAGATGCGAGCTCTTCTCACACATCAATGCTACCATCTGTGAAGATGAACGAGTGTTTAATGCACGGTAAAGAACTTGGAGTAAAATGCTCACATGACTGTGTCCAAGGACAATACTTCATCTAATATTGCCTTCTTCAGTTCAGCTCAGGCGGACAATGTCACTAAGTATCCTGTCTACTTGGCCACCTGTAGTTCCTTCGCCATTCGCTCATTCTCAGCTATGATGAAGTGAACACTGGAGCTGGTGGCTTTGACATACACTCTAGTTGCATCAGCCAAAGCAGTTGGGTCCTTGTGCACATCAGTCACAATCACTTGTTCTTCAACTTGCGTAGGGGATGTTCACTCCTCCAGAGTTGGTACTCTGTCAGGCTGCACAACTCTATGTTGAGATTCATCAAAGGAGTTGTTGCGCATCTCTACTTCTGACTGACCACCAAGGATCTCAGTGCCTCCTTGGTCATTCGAGACTTGCTCATCATCTGGATGCATGGAAGCGGGTCTGTCGACCTCTCTATGGTGAGGCATGAGGTCAGTGTCTTGTTCCAACTCTGGCTGCTCCATGTCTGCATCCAACTATTCAAGAGCTTGTTCTATCTCATGAGCAAAGTCTTGCCCCTACGAGGGTTCACCCTATTCACATGATGCCAGTTGTTCAAAAGAATCAACTACTTGTACAGGCACTGCTTTGTCTGTCTACACGTGATGCACCCCTTGCTGAATCTGTTGCCGCTGCGTTTCCTTTTGATGTTGCACCGCTCTTGTTCTTTTCGGAGTTGCTCCCTTAGCTCGTGCAACTCCTTCTCTGCTTCTCCCATTCTTTTCTTCTCCCTCTGCCTTCGCGCAATACGCCTGTCGCGTTGCTGCATCTTTACCTAAATAGCCTTAGATGCTTGTTCTACAAGTGGATCTGCTCTAAACTTGTAGCTTTGTTCCTCCTCCATACGGTCGACACTCTTCCTCTTCCCTTTGTCACGCACAGGTATGCTGAGCTCTGCTTCCTCTTCTGTTGCTGCTATTGCTGGTGCTCTCTATGGTGTTGCTTCATGTTGCAGTGCTAACCATTCTATGGCAAACCTGGCATGGTTGTTGGGTCAGGAGAATTGGTAACAATACCTCTGTTGTAACCATGCATTTTTGTTGCTTGTAGTATTCATTTTTCATTCAAGAACTTGAAAATATTTCAAAAAAGATAAAAGCAAGAGGAAGAAGTGATAATGACATAGCGGATCGTGAAAGGAACAAGTATAAAAGAATCGGTCCAAGTATACCCATGCAATCAAGTTAAATCATAATAGAAATGGTTATACGGAGCCATAACCAAAATATATATATACTATGTTGTAAAGCCCAAGAAGAACAGCAAAGTGAGAATTCATAGAAATCAAGCTCAGAGAGAGTTAAGCAACGGGAAAATGAAAGGCCAAAACCCTGAAGAAAACCCCAGAACCACAAAATACTGAAGAAATGGTGCAAAGTCAAAGTGAGTGGATAGATGAAGAATGAATGCACAAGAATCGTTGGATCTTGGAGATCAACGGATAAGGTCAAAGGAAATGAACGATCCAAACTAAATCATGTAGATTGGAATCAAGGAATGAACGGCAGAGATTAACCAGAAGCATTGGTGGAAGAGAAATCTAAAGGAGCATTACCGTCGTTGATGGTTGAAGATCTACGGTCATCGGGCGCAAACAAGTCTGGGCATTAACCAAGACGAAGGGCGGATTAAAAGCTATAAGCGGGATTTCGAGTTGATGCAAAACGGTAAATGGTATTTAGAGGAAAGCACCCAATTCCATTCAATGGTTGACAAGTAGCAACTAGAGGAGAGAGAAAAACCGCTCATTCGGGAGGGTAACTTTCGTGCAAGTAGTCCACCCGAGATTGATATCAGTCATCAGATCCTCGGGTTGAAATCTACGAGAATGGACCAAATATATATGTGTGTTAGTGATGCGATTAAATTGCAATCGCAAAATGCAGTGGCACTTATATGAAATCACCCCTAGCCGGACCCGAAAAAATATGCATTATGTTTTAAAATCTCGGCGCGTCTGTTTTATCGTATATCGTTAAGTTTTGTATTGATATATCATTTGAAAGGGTCAATTGCGATGTGTGATACAAAGTCAATGGAGCATTGAACGGGTGGATCCGATGGATTTATGCAATCGATTTAATTCTTTTTGAGTTCCGCGGTAAACCAAAGATTAGCATTAATTTCGTTGTATAAAGGGAAAATCAATGTTAAAACCAAATCTGAAGAAAAGGCAGCTAGGCATGTTTTCTTTGTATTTTGGCCAATCAAAATGCTTGATATATACATAAGTCTAGTTTTCGCACAAGTCAAAGTCTAACGCAGTTACAATTAAAGCAGATTAAGAATTATTAAAGCATCCACAGAGGAACTCAAGGGCCGATTAACAGAGCCGAAAACCCAGCAGTTATCCTCATCTTCTAGTATAGTTATTTTTTTTTTATTGTATGTTCTTTAAGATGTCTTTTACCCTCTGTAAAGTTCTGTAATAATTTTTACTTCAGATAGTTAGAGAAGCAGTTAAGTAGTTTGATAGTTTCGGAGATCAGTAACTATTCCCAATGTATAAAAGAGGAAAAACTACAAAGAAAAGGGTTGTTGGAATTTTGGAGAACCCGGAGATTAGGCCATTGTTCCTGATATAACTGTTGACTTATGAAAGAGTCATAAGTTTCTATGAATTGTTGGGTATAATGTTGTAACTTCTCTATCATATGTCATCTTCTGTTTTCTTCTTTCAAGTATAGTAATGAAGCTGCAAGTCTTTATTTGATTATGTAGATAAAGTTAAAATTCCTTAAAAGAGTGCTCTTACACTTGAAGTTTTCACCTTCCTTTTTAAGTTATAGATAATAGTTTCTGTGTAAAGCAGCATATTATCTTTAACTTCTCTAAGGGTCACAGATAGTAGTTTTTGTGCTAACCAACATATTGTTTATGATTCAGTTCTCATTTTCATAATTCTTCTAAGTTAAAGATAGTAGTTTCTATGAAAGACCAGCATATTATCTTTAACTTTTCCAAGTGTCACAAATAATAGATTCTGTGTAAAGCAGCATATTGTCTCTGACTTCTTCCTTCTTCATTTATCATTTATATTCAGCAAGTAAATGGCATTCTAATATTTTCAAGTCACATATGTATTAATAGTTAAAAACTAAGTTTTCCAGGTCCTTCATTTGAGAACACAACATATAATCAAGTGGCAGTAATTACAATCATTAATGTCTTAAGCACAATTTTTACACAACCAAGAAATTGGTTTCTTAAGGTACAACATTAATTGGCGCCACTGCTGGGAGAGAAGACAAGAACACTTTTCCTTTGGTTTTTCAATATTTTCCTCTATTTGTTCAGTGAGGAGGAAATATTTGGCTATTTTGAATCAAAGCAATAACTCTAACTTCAAGAAGACCCCATACAAGATCAGACACTTCACAACAAAAGGTTCAAGCTCTTTCAGATCCTAAAAAGCTAGTTTCTAAGAGGGTTGGAAAGTCTAAGATCCCAAGTACACCCATCCCTGCATTGTCTACATCAGGTAGTAACTTATCTGAACATTCATCTGATAAAGAGTCATCTTTTTCATCATCTTCATTTTAGGAACCTAACTGTCAAGAGAAATATTTAGAGTCCATTACTTTTCTTTTACCTGCTATAATTATTCAACCTGAACCAATATCCACATTACCACCTCTACACACTCCATTTACTTCTAAGTCAGGTTCTGCATTATTTGGTAATCAAGGTTCAATAAACATGGCAGTACTTGCATTCTTGATGAATAGGTATGCACCTCTTCCATTTCCACAACCATTAAATCAAATGACACAGGAATACCTCAAGATTCTTCCTCATTTTATAGGGGAAGATAAGCAAACTGCAGAGAATCATGTGTCAGTATTTTGCAATTTTGCAAAAAACAAAAGTGTTGAACATGTAGATGTTGTTCTAAGACTTTTTGTTCAGTCCTTGGATGGAGAAGAAAGGAAATGGTTTAAAGGACTTCCCAATAATTCTATTCCTTCTTGGGAAGAGATGGAACGTTTATTCATTCAGAAATGGGGAGAAAAAAAATACCATGGCTATTCATTAACAGAGTTTAATGCCATAAAGAATAAGTCTAATGAAACTATGGTCGAATTTGTCAGAAGATTTAACAAATTGTAAATAGTCTCCCAGCGGAGATTAAGCCTCTTCCTATTGGTGCAAAAATAACTTTTGTAGGGGATTTTGAATCAAATTTTGGATTCACATTAAGGGAAAGAATATCTCCAACCCTTGATCAAATCCAAACAGATGCATTAGAGATAGAAGAAAATCTAGTGGTTGCAAGAAAAGCACCAAAGACACAGCCTATCCAAGACAAGGGAAAGGCAAAGATGGAATCCTCTCAAAGTCAAGCATTGGAGGATATGTGTAATGTAATTAAAACTTTGTCAGATAAGTTAAATAAATTAGAGTTAGAAAATAAGAATTTTCATAAGCAAACACAGAATAATAAGAACTTTAATCCCCAATACAGAAGACAACCAATGCAAATCTTGCAGAAGGAAAGAAAATATCAAAATCAGATTCAAGCACCATTATATATAGAAGCAGATCCTAGTGAAGAATAGGAGCAACTTGAAGATCAAATTTCTACATTATATGCAATAGATGAAGATGAACTTGGTATCAAAGAATAAGAATATGAATATGATGAAACATATGCCATTCATGATGAAAATAAAATTGATGAATATTGGAATCAATTCTCTAATTTTATGCAAGCTGGACTACATAAGAAATATGACTTGTGATTGAGGAAAAGATCAAGAAATCAAGAAAATGAAAGTGAGCAGCAAGTTTCAACTTCCTCACCAAAGGCGACTCCACAAGAATCTCAGCCTACAAAACAAGTGAATAAAGGAAAGTAGCAGCAGAATGAAAATGGCAAGACACAGATACTTCAAGATGAGTCTTCTCAAGATCAAGTTGAAAAAATTCCTTTGGAGAAACTTGTTTCAATTCCTCAAGTAATTCCAATCATGAAAAAAGGTGAAGAGGAGAATGAAAGGACTACTAAACAGGGTCACTTGTTTAGTCTTACTAAGGAGTTGGAAAAGGTAAGGATTCAAGTTCCTCTTACAGAATTGACAAGAATACCTATTTATCAAAAGGAGAATGTTGAGTTTGTTAATTTGAAAGAAAATGAGATTATAAATGACACTATAAATCTGCAGGAAGACAAACCAGTAGTGGTTTTTGGTCCACATGTTGAGGAAATAGACTCTTCAATACCGCCTTTTTATATTTCTTTATTGGTCCATGATTTCCTCTTACATAATTGTATGTTTGATTCGGGAGCTTCACGCAATCTTATGCATTTGTCAGTAATGAAGAAACTAAATCTAAAAGTTACCAAACCCTATAGAGACTTGTATTCTTTTGATTTGAACAAAGTCAAGTGTCTTGGGATCATTAAGGATCTGGCAGTGTCACTAGCTCAAATTCCAGCTAGAAGCTTGGTCATGGATGTAGTAGTAGCAGATATTCCTGTTAGATTTGGAATGCTTCTATCTAGGTCCTGGGGGGCTAAATTGGGTGGTGTTTTGAAACTAGATTTTACGTATGTTGTTATACCAACTTTTGGTGGGGAAGGGAGGAGATTTTACAGAGAAACTAGATTTGTAAAAATAATTACAAAAAATGGAGCAGAATTCACCTGTATATAGCCAAGAGAAGGATGACTTTGCTTGTTTCATGTTGCATGATAATGTGGAGCTGGCTGAAGATAATCAAAAGCAGCTTGCTTCATCCAATGTAAATATAAATCTGCAAACTGAAGAAGTGTGGAAATTTTTCTTTGATGGAGCTTATTCCAAGGAAGGAACAGGTGTTGGTTTTCTTCTAATTGCACCTGGAGGTAATATGTTCCCTTTTTCCTTTAAATTAGAGTTCGAGGCAACAAACAATGTGGCAGAATATGAGTCCTTGATTATTACTTTACAAACATCTAAACAGATGGGAGTTAAGTCAATTTTTGCTTTTGGAGATTTGGAGTTGATTATTAAGCAAATAAATATCATTGCCAAACAAAGCACCCTAGGCTTATGGCATACAAAATTGAGGTATGAGATTTGATTGAGAAAATTTTTTAAGCTTTTAACATTCAATTCATTCCAAGAGATGAGAATAGATTAGCAAATTCATTAGTTGTGGCTGCTAGTACTTTCAAGCCTCCTATTAATCCAAGACTAAGATACGAGATAGACATGAGACACAAACCCTCTGTTCCTGATAATGTTAAGAATTGGCAAGTTTTTGAGGATGATCAACAGATTAAGGAGTTTTTGGCTATGGTTGAAGAGTTTCAAGGCACAAAAATTGATCAAGATGAAGAAGAAACAACAGAAGTTGCAGAAGTCAGTGGTTTAAAAGATTCAATACCTAATCAGAAAATATTTCAATTGAAAGATAATATTATGCCAAAGGGACTTGTCCCCCTTGAAATAATTTTTAATCCCAATGATGTGGTTGTTGACTCAAGGAAAATTTCACAGGAGGAACACATTCAGGATCACGACCTTAGAACTCAAGAGAATTCCAGGTTAATGAAATTATGCACTGGAGTTCCACCTAATTTTCAAGAAAGATATATTAAACTTTTTAAGAATTATGTTGATGTATTTGCATGGTCTTATGAAGATCTCAAAACCTATGATGTAAATATTATTTAGCACAAGATTCTCTTGAAGGAGGGAATTAAACCCTACAAACAAAATCTTAGATAGATAAATCCTCTACTTCTACCATCAATTGAAAAGGAGTTCAAGAAGTTGCTTGATGCCAAAATAATAGCTCCACTCAGGTATTCTGATTGGGTGGCTAATTTAGTGCCTATGAGAAAGAAAAATGGAGAAATAAGGTTATGTGTGGATTTCACAAGTCTCAACAGGGCTTCTTTAAAAGATAACTATCCATTGCCTAAAATGGATCATGTGTTGCAAAAGGTAACGGTATCTTTTAGAATGTTAATGCTAGATGGATTTTCTGGTTATAACCAGGTGGTTGTGGATAAGGAGGATCAGAAGAAAACGACATTCACAACTCCCTGGGGAACCTTTATGTATGCCAAAATGCCTTTTGGATTGATGAATGTAGGTGCTACATTTCAAAGGGCTATGGACATTTCTTTTGTTGGAGATAATTTTGTAGTAATATATTTGGATGATATTATTGTTTTCTCAAAGTCTGATGAAGAACATTTGGACCATTTGAAAAAGACTTTTGATAAATCTAGAAGATTTGGACTTTCCTTAAATCCCAAGAAATCCATTTTTGCTCTGGAAGAAGGAAAACTATTGGGGCACATTGTTTCCAGAGATGGAGTGAAGATATATCCAGCCAGAGTACAAGCTGTGCAAAAAATACCATTGCCTAGGAGTAAAAAGGATATTCAAAAGTTTCTAGGAAAGATAAACTTCTTGAGAAGATTTGTATCCAACTATGCAGAAATTGTAAAAGAAATTACTAATATGCTAAAGAAGGAGGATGAAGTGAATTGGACAAAATAAGCTAGAGAATCATTTTCCAAGATTAAAGAGACATTACAAGAAGCTCCAGTCTTAATCAGCCCTGATTACCAAAAGCCTTTCCAAGTTTTTCCATTCACATCATCAAGTTCAATAGATGTTGTCTTACTACAGAAGAATCATGAAGAGAAAGAGCAACTAGTTGCATTCTTAAGTATGATTCTTAGGTATTCTAAGCTGAAATATAATATTCTTGAGAAGCATGTGTATGCTTTGGTAAAAGCCCTAAAAGCTTTTAGAACTTATGTGCTGCAGCCACAAATTATTGCTTATGTGCCAAATGTTGCAATGAAAGATGTATTACTATAGGGAGATGTAGAAGGCAGAAGAGGAAAATGGATAACCAAGATCCAAGAATATGATTTGGAAATACAACCCACAAAGTTGGTGAAGGGACAAGTATTGGAAAAAATGTTGATAGAATCAAACTTTCAGGCATTGGGAATCAACTTGCTGGCACCTGTGGATGAAAAAGAAGCTGAAGAAAGTGAAGGAAAGCAAGATCTAGGTATGAAGATTAGGTATAAATTTTTGTGTTTAGAATGGTATAAGCATATAATTCATTATTTATGCTTTCTTTCCTGTCCCCAATCCTCAGATAGAATAAAGTATAGGGCACTAAAGATCAAGGCACAACCATATGTGATTGTGGAAGGCAGATTGTACTACAAGGATCCTCCTGGAATTTTATTGCTATGTTTAACAGAGGATGTATTTACAGAAACAATCAAATATTATCATGAGGGGTTATGTGGAGGACATTACAGTTGGAAATTAACTGCACATAAGATCCTTCAGGCAAGATTTTACTGGCCTACTTTATTTGGTGATACATATAAATTTGTTAGAAGTTGCCAAAAATGTCAACTTTTTGCCGAGAAAAAGAGATTAGCCCCTTTACCTTTGATTCCAATTTTCATAAAGGATCCATTTAGACAATGGGGATTGGACTTTGTTGGAGAAATCAATCCACCTTCAAGTAGACAACACAAGTGGGTTCTCACAGCAACTGATTATTTCACCAAATGGGTAGAGGTTATACCTACTAAGAAAGCAAATGATCAAATAGTAATGAAGTTCTTGGAGGAGAATATTTTCATCAAGTTTTGATGCCCCATCAAAATTATAACAAACAATGCTCAAGTCTTCAATTCAAGTAAGTTTATTGCTTTTTGTCACAATTATAATGTTACTTTGTCCCATTCAACATCTTACCATCCGCAGGGAAATGGATTAGCTGAATCTACTAACAAAACTTTGATGAAGATACTTAAGAAAATCATTGTAGAAAATCAAAGAGATTGGGATTCTAAGTTAAAGTTTTCTCTGTGGGCTGCTAGAGTAACTACAAGAAAATCTACATGGAAACCACCTTTTGAATTACTATATGGAACTCAGGCTTTTTTTCCAAGTCAACTTGTGAAGCCAGTGATTGCAATGATTAAGGAGGCGAAAGAAGAACCAAATGCTTTGATAAGAAGAATGAATAAAGTGATGGAGATAAGCGAGAACAGGGACAAGGTAAGAGACAACTTGATTATGTATCAATCCAAGATGAAAAAAAAAATTAACAGAAAAGCCAAGGAAATCAATTTTAAAGTTGCAGATTTAGTATTGAGATGGGATACCAGAAGAGAAGATAACGGTAAACATGGGAAGTTTGATCCTCTTTGGTATGGCCCTTTTAGAATTGCTGAAGTAAGATCCAATAATACCTTCATTCTTGAGAATCCTGATGGTGAAACTCAACAACTGCCTGTCAATGGGAAATACTTAAAGCATTACTTCCAGTTCTGAAGAATAAGCATCATTTCATTGTAAAGGCCGGAGTGAAATCAATGTACAAATGCCATAGAATTTCAATTTATGTGAAGCAATATATGACTCCATGCCTACAGCGAAGGCACTAGTCTACGGTTCTTAGTGTTGATGTGGCAAAAGCACTATCCCCGGGTGGAGCCAGATGTTGTAACATGCATTTTTGTTTCTTGTAGTATTCATTTTTCATTCAAGAACTTGAAAATATTTCAAAAAAGATAAAAGCAAGAGGAAGAAGTGATAATGACATAGATGAATTGCTAAAGGAACAAGTATAAAAGAATCGGTCCTAGTATACCTATGCAATCAAGTTAAATCATAATATAAATGGTTATATGGAGCCATAACCGAAATATATATATATTATGTTGTAAAGCCCAAGAATAACAATGAAGTGAGAATTCACAGAAATCAAGCTCAGAGAGAGTTGAGCAACAGTAAAATGAAAGGCCAAAATCCTGAAGAAAACCCCGGAACCACAAAATACTAAAGAAATGGCGCAAAGTCAAAGTGAGTGGACAGATGAAGAATGAATGCACAGGAATCATTGGATCTTGGAGATCAATGGATGATGTCGAAGGAAATGAATGATCCAGACTAAATGATGTAGATTGGAATCAAGGAATGAACGGCGGAGATTAACCAGAAGTGCTGGTGGAAAAGAAATCCGAAGGAGCATCACCGTCATCGATGGTCGAAGATCTACGGTCATTGGGCATGAACAAGTCTGGGCATTAACCAAGACAAAGGGCGGATTTAAAGTTATAAGCGGGATTTCGAGCTGATGCAAAATGGTAGATGGTATTTAGAGAAAAGCGCTTGATTCCATTCAATGGTTGACATGTAGCAACTAGAGGAGAGAGAAAAACCTCTCATTTCGGGTGAGTAACTCTCGTGCAAGTAGTCCACCTGAAATTGATATCAGCTGTCAAATCCTGGGGTTGAAATCTCTGGTGGAGAATGGACTAGATATATATATGTGTTAGCGATGCGATTAAATCGCAATCGCAAAATGCAACAACACTTATATGAAATCACCCCTGGTCGGACCTAAAAATATATGCATTATGTTTTAAACTCTCGATGCGTCCGTTATATCGCATATCGTTAAGTTTTGTATCAACATATCATTTGAAAGGGTTGATTGCGATTTGTGATACGAAGTCAATGGAGCATTGAACGGGCAGATCTAATGGATTTATGCAACCGATTTAATTCTCTTTGAGTTCCACGGTAAACCAAAGATATGCATTAATTTCGTTGTATAAAGGGAAAATCAATGTTAAAACCAAATCCGAAGAAAAGGAAGTTGGGCATGTTTTCTTTGTATTTTGGCCAATCAAAACGCCTGATATATACATAAGCCCAGCTTTCGCACAAGTCAAAGTCTAACACAATTAATTATGGTTAAAGCGGATTAAGAATTATTAAAGCATCCAAAGAGGAACTCAAGAGCCAATTAACAGAGCCAAAAAGCCAGCAGTTATTTCTTGTTATTATATGTTCTTTAAGGTGTCTTTTACCCTCTATAAAATTCTGTAATAATTTTTACTTCAGATAGTTAGAGAAGCAGTTAAGTAGTTTGATAGTTTCAAAGATCAATAATTATTCCCAGTGTATAAAAGAGGAAAAACTACAAAGAAAAGGGTTGTTGGAATTTTGGAGAACCCGGAGACTCAGCCACTGTATCCCTGATATAAGTGTTGATTTATGAAAGAATCAGAAGTTTCCATGAATTGTTGGGTATAATTTTGTAACTTCTTTGTCATGTGTCATCTTATGTTTTCTTCTTTCAAGTACAGTAATGAAGTTGTAGGTCTCTATTTTCTTATGTAGATAAAGTCTAAATTCCTTAAAAGAGCGTTGCTACACTTGAAGTTTTCACCTTCCTTTTTAAGTTATAGATAATAGTTTCTGTATAAGGCAATATATTATCTTTAACTTATCCAAAGGTCACAGATAGTAGTTTCTGTGCTAAGCAGCATATTGTCTATGATTCAGTTCTCATTTTCATAATTCTTCTAAGTTAAAGATAGTAGTTTTTGTGAAAGACCAGCATCTTGGTGTTAAAAGGAGATTCCATACAGGCTGGTAGAATGTTATGCTAGTGGAAAAACCTGTGAACCATTTATGAAACCAATGTTTTGGACTAGCTAGGTGAGTCCATCATCGGGGCAATGAGATCAGTATTTTGAGAAGAGAGTCATGAAACTTATGGAGCTATAAATAGTTGTTTAAAAAGAAATTTGATATCTATTTGTGTTATAATGTCAGTTTGATTCATGATTATTAATTAATTAAATTTTTTTTAACTATTTATTAATATTAATATATTATTATAATACTTTAAAAAATTGTTTATATATATTTTTTATGTGTTAATTATTATATTTATATATATAATTTTATGTGTTAATTATTCATATAGTTAACACATAAACTAATTATATATATATATATTTTTTATATATATTATTTTATGTGTTAATAAATAATAATAATAATTATTATTATTATTATATTATTATATTATTAATATATTATTATTATACTACTTAGTTGTTATTAATATATTATTATTATTATGTGTTAATTATTATTTGTAATATATATTATTATGTGTGTAATTTCATATAATTAACACATAAAAAATATTATATTTTTTGTTATAATATATTTTTTATTTGTTAATAATAATTATTATTATTATTTCTTATATGATTATTAATAATTAATATTAATATTATTATTATTATTATTATATGATTATTAATATTATCGTTTATATGATTATTATATTATTATGTGTTAATTATTTATTTGTAATATATATTATTTGTTGTGTTAATTATTCATATAATACATAATAAAATAAATGAATAATTAACATATAAAATAATATATATATTTGTTATATATATATATATATATATATATATATATATATAATAATTATGTGTTACTTATTCATATAATTATAATATTATATTATATTATATATTATTATTATTGTTTATATGATTATTATATTATTATTATAAAGATATTTAAATGAGATACTTGTTATAAATTAGTTAGAAAGCGTTGGATTAATTAATGTTTTTTCATTCTATTTAATAAGGGTTTCCAGGTGCTGCTTAATTTAAGATCGTCATCCCTATTCATGTTATTGGAGGATTTCTCAATTTCAATTGCCTCTTTCACCCTTCTTTTTAAATAATGGTCTTCCTTGTGGACTAATTTTGCTTGTTCCATGCAAATATAATGTGAGGAGAAACATGTGTGCTCTGCTACACCTGATTTTTCTGACCTATTTCTTGTAATATCATTAATGTGTTCTTTTAATCTTATTCCAAAGGATCTCCCTGTTTCACCTATATAAACTTTACTACAAGAACAGGGAATAGAGTATACTCCTTTGTGATTTTTTGGGTCTAATAAGTCTTTAGCAGACTCAAGCATGTTTCTTAGGGCATTGGGGGGCGTGAAAGCAACCATAATGTTATGCTTGGCGAGAACTCTACCAATTTAACCTGTGGTTCCTTTAATATAAGGTAAGGAGATTCTAGGGTTTTCAAGAGATTTTCTTTTATGTTTATTGGATATGGAATTTTTAATTATTTTTTGGATAATGTGTTTTTGATAGCCATTGTTTACAAAGACCTCGTGGAGATGGTTAAGTTCTTCCTATAAATGTTCAGGGTCAGAGATTCTAGAGGCTCTAGGATCTCAACGTATCAAACAAACCCGTCAATCCCACGTTGTTGGACAGATATGCATACCTGAGTAGGGGTCTCCCTGCGCAGAAGGTAAACGGTCAACAGAATACGCCCAAGGAAACAGCGGCATCTTCAAATGGTTTAAAACAGCACATTGACAATGTCTCCACTGCGCAGAATATAAAGTCTGATACCGGACAGCAAAATCTTAAGCATACGCCCTATGAGACAGTGCATTCCTCCTTCGCTGCTAATAATTCCAGCGCCCATTCAAATGGCTTAAATCATCAAATTAATGATGATATCAAGAACTCTGGGAATTCACTCAACAACCTTCTCAGAAAATCCATGGTAATTAATCTTTCACAGGTTGTCTTAGATGATAACTTAAAATTACTTCCAGAAAAAGGTTTAAATTTTGCATTATCTCCAGCCAAAATTCCTATAACTGACATCATAAGTAACATTGAAGTCATTATCAAAAACATTGATCAAAGTACAGTAGAATAAATAAGACAAGATGTTTCCAAAATTCTCAGAAATGCCAGACCTCCGCCCAGCAACATATCCAAAGAAGAAACCATAGCCCTAAAAAACATCAAGAATAACAAAAACATTATAATCTTAAAAGCTAACAAAGGAAATGCCACTATTATCATGGATAGAACATATTATGATCATAAAATGGAGGAACACCTAAACAATAGTGGTTGTTATAGATTTTTGAACAAGGATCCTAGTAGCAAAATCCTTCGCCAAGTAAGTAACAAAATTAAAAACTCCTCTCTTGATACCAATATTAAGAACAGATTAATCCCTAATAATGCTATTATCCCTAGAATCTAGGGAGTGCCTAAAATCCATAAAATTGGTGTTCCTTTAAGACCTATAGTAAACACTATAGGATCCCCCACTTATTGGTTGGCTAAATATCTTGCGAACAAACTTAGACCTTTATCCGGTAACACTCCCTCTTACATCAAAGATTATACTTCCTTCATAGAATGGATCAAAAACATAGAATTTAATGACAATGACCTAATGGTTAGCTTTGACGTATTGTCTCTCTACACTATGATTCCGGTGGATGAAGCCTTAGAAGTATTGAAGAGAATCACAGACCTTGAAATGGTGGAACTTATAGGCATTTGCCTTAAATCTTCATACTTCAGCTTCAAGGGAAAAATCTATGAGCAAACACATGGCGTTGCAATGGGCTCTCCATTATCTCCATTGATTGCCAATCTATACATGGAACACTTTGAGCATATGGCCTTAGGTCCTTCCCCTTTACCCCTGAAGAATGGAAACGATATGTAGATGACATTTTTGCTAAATGGAGCCATGGTTTGGACAAACTTAAGGAATTTTTAGCTCATATAAACAGCCTCTCTAAACACATAAAATTCACTATTGAAATTGAAAAACACAACCAGCTCCCCTTCTTAGATGTCCTCCTTACCAAGAAAAATGGCAAACTAAGTCACCAAGTCTTTAGAAAACAGACACACACTGACAGATATCTTCATTCAAACTCCCACCACCATCCGAAACAAAAAAATGGTGTCATCAAAACCCTAGCCACCAGAGCCTCCAGAATCTCTGACCCTGAACATTTAGAGGAAGAACTTAACCATCTCCATGAGGTCTTTGTAAACAATGGCTATCAAAAACACATTATCCAAAAAATAATTAAAAATTCCATATCCAATAAACAAAAAATAAAATCTCTTGAAAACCCTAGAATCTCCTTACCTTATATTAAAGGAACCACAGATAAAATTGGTAGAGTTATCGCCAAGCATAATATTATGGTTGCTTTCACGCCCCCCAACACCCTAAGAAACATGCTTGAGTCTTCTAAAGACTTATTAGACCCAAAAAATCACAAAGGAGTATACTCTATTCCCTGTTCTTGCGGTAAAGTTTATATAGGTGAAACAGGGAGATCCTTTGGAATAAGATTAAAAGAACACATTAATGATATTACAAGAAATAGGTCGGAAAAATCAAGTCTAGCAGAGCACGCATGTTTCTCCTCACATTATATCTGCATGGAACAAGCAAAATTAGTCCACAAGGAAGACCATTATTTAAAAAGAAGGGTGAAAGAGGCAATTGAAATTGAGAAATCCTCCAATAACATGAATAGGGATGACGGTCTTAAATTAAGCAGCACATGGAAACCCTTATTAAATAGAATGAAAAAACATTAATTAATCCAACACTTTCTAACTAATTTATAACAAGTATCTCATTTATATAACATTTCATATA
>APFE031705039.1:288539-321451 GCA_000404065.3 Pinus taeda | reverse complement strand
CATGAATCAAATCGACATTATAACACAAATAGATATCAAATTTATTTTTAAACAACTATTTATAGCTCCATAAGTTTCACGACTCTCTTCTCAAAATACTGATCTCATTGCCCTGATGATGGACTCACCTAGCTAGTCCGAAATGTTGGTTTCATAAATGGTTCATAGGTTTTTCCACTAGCATAACAGACCAGCATATTATCTTTAACTTTTCCAAGTGTCACAGATAATAGATTCTATGTAAACCAGCATATTGTCTCTGACTTCTTCCTTCTTCATTTATCATTTATATTCAGCAAGTAAATGGCATTCTGAGATTTTCAGGTCACATATGTATTAATAGTTAAAAACTAAGTTTTCCAGGTCCTTCATTTGAGAACACAACATATAATCAAGTGATAATAATTACAATCATTAATGTCTTAAGCACAATTTTTACACAACCAGGAAATTGGTTTCTTAAGATACCACAACCTCCATGATTCTTCCTCGTCCCAATGAAATACCCCATGGATCCAATTGAACTGAACTCTCATGCAATGATCCTTCACAATGCAATGTGGGTCATACGGGTTGAAGCTTCGGAGGTCGAACAGGTACTTCCTCATTTGTTCAGCATTGACATTCGTTGGATTGACGATCTGAATCTCGTATAACCCAATCTGCAACGGAAGAATGGGCCAAGGTGCCTTCTTTTTCCACTGCAGCCTAGTTGTTAATCCTGCTGAGACATGATAAGCACATCCAAGGCAAACTTTGGCAAAAAATGCAGAGGCTTCTCCGCACTGAACACTCAAATGAATGTGTCATCTGGTGAGGCATACCAAACTGTAATGCCTAACAATGCCCTCATTACTTCTTCTGACATGCAGGGTGGATCCTATTCGAATATCAACCTGTATACTGGGGTGACAAGATGGTCGAACAACCATATGATCACTCCTCTGAAGCTGCACTCAGAGAATAGCTTGAAATATGTGTTCACAATAGTCTCTACTGGTGACCATGCCCACTCTAAGCCCAAGAACTCATGTCGGGTACATACTACATCTAGAATGTAGGCGGACATGTGAATCTATGCATGCATGCCTTCGGGTGACTATCAAACCTTCATGACTTGCTACTTCATCTGATGAGCCAATATGTCGGACCAATTGCACGGTCTTCCTTCTCTAGCCAATTGGTCTAGCGTGACCACCCAACTCTAAGGGAAGGTCTCAGTGCTTGCTTGGCCACTTAGTCGACATGTGAATTTGACCAAGTATTGGTATGCCTTCCTCAATATGTTCATCTTATAGATCCGATTAGGGGTCATCTTGAAACAAGCTGGCTCCTTTACCCAATCCTTCATAATGTCTCTGGAGTGGCCTCTGCTATTGGGCAAGTTGAAAGGAGGGGTCATGATAGTCATAGGCTCATCCATTAGATACATCTCATCATAATCTCGTGCCCATAAGGTTGCAGGCTTCTTCCCACTGACACTTCTCAAGGTCATCATCTCGAGGTCAGTGTGAGAGATGATCTAGTGAATCATGTCCGCGCATGGGAACATGGGGTATCTACATGCAATTTGGTACAAGCCAGACTTATCAATGTTCATGTACACCTGAATGTCTTCAAGTTCTTCTCAAAAAGTACCTTCAAATGTTTCATTCACCTCTTTCCACTTCAATTTAATGTCCTTGTCCAGGAACAACTTTGTATCTTCGTAGATCGGCAAACCCAAGGACACCTGCTCAGCTGCTACTCCAGCTACCATACCATCAGTGTCCTGAGCTCCTATTCTCTTGGAAGCCATTGAGATAGATGAACACTTGAAAGATCTGGAAACAAGTAGCATGCATGCCAAGAAA
Source organism: Pinus taeda (assembly GCA_000404065.3). Lineage (NCBI taxonomy): Eukaryota > Viridiplantae > Streptophyta > Pinopsida > Pinales > Pinaceae > Pinus > Pinus taeda. Next base: position 319,598 of record APFE031705039.1, on the reverse strand, counting down.
TATGTCAGTGAAAGCAAAGCAAATCCGGGGAAGGACACAACACATACCTAGGGAACTGATGAGCAAGATTGTGTAAATTTCACTAGAAGGCTAAGTGACTAGCTACCAAAACTGTGCAAAAGGTAGTCTGGACTGACTGGGAAGCTGGACTAGCTACTAGATCTGCAAATGCGCAATCCAATTCAGTAGTTGGCTGATGGGATTGTACAATGCGCGATTCCAGCTGGGAAAGACTGCTGGCCCAAGGACAGATTTGCGCAAATTTTTGAGCCAAGCCACCACTGACCTCCAAAAATGTGCAATTCAGTCCAGGAGGCCAGTGCTGGGCCAAAATGCGCAAATATGGAGTGGGAGGTGAGCCTTCCTTCTCCAGATTACACAATGCATCCTTGGTGAAGGCAAAGACCAGGCCAAGGTTGGCCCGACTCGCCGATGGGCAATTGAAAGAAAGTAAGTTGATGAAATGTAGGGCGACACTAAGTGTAGCAGAAGTGATAAATAGTGCATGAAAAACATGAATGGAAGATTGAGAAAACATATCAACATGCATGTGGGTGAGGTCATTTTCCAGTTGGGCGAACATTTGTGCAAAACAGTTTCATGCATGCGACAACAGTGAGATAGCGACTAAAATTGAAATTGAGCTAGGAAAATCTAGAATATATGCAAACGGCAATAGGCATTCAAAGAAATCAAGTAAACATCACTCACACAAGCAAATACACAAAAAGTGACAGAACTGTTGAAAAATGTAAGTTGAGACCACTTACCCATGAATAACTGAGTTCAATGTGTCAGAGAGTCCTGGATGTGTTGTTGGATGTCAGAGCTCCAAGATCGATGTGAATGAATGAGCTCTGATGTGTTGAATAAATAAGTTTGGTCTCAAGACGCGCATGCCACAAATCTAGGAAAAAGCGACACTTGGAGGGAAACTCCTAAAACAACTTTGCATGTAACCCCTGGCTGCTAAAAATAGCTCCCTGAATCACGAGATGTCTTTTGCATGCTATCTCTTTCCATTCATGGAAGATCAGGTCATGCATGTACGCAAATCAAGTTTACTCGGTCCTAGGTGGAACTAGTCAACCAGACTGTCCATGCATACCAGTGTTACTTGGAAAAAATGTGCATTCCTAACTGTAAGCTAGGCTAACTGCCCAAGAAGATTGAGCAATTTCTAGGCCCAACAGCTGATTGCTACCCAGATTTTTGCAAATCCTAGGTTTAACAGCCTACTCCTAGGAAACATTGTGCAAACCCTACTAGGAGGGTTGGCTAGCAGGTTGCGCAATCCTGGAGCCCAGCAGGTTGTCAAAGAGGATTGTGCAATTCCTGGAGGGAAGGTTGGTTGCCCTCCAAGAATGCACAATTTTCAAGGGGAATTTGCTCATCCTATAGCTGGGCCAAGTCCGGGTAAGCAACCTGTGAGGGGAATTAATTGTCTATGATCGACAAGCTCCCTTTGTGTGAGGAAAACATTGAAGCTTGGGTACTTTATGAAGCAAGAAAAAGTGTCATGTAAGTTTGGTAGGGAGGCTCCAAAACAAGCTAAGGAAAAATCTTGGAGGGTAGTTGTAGCCACTACAACACTTGGTGACACACTAGTAGAACTCCAACTCTATGCATAAACCTTGTTCGTGAAAAATGAGTCTAACACCTCTGGAATTATTATTCAGTTCTCAGCTCATCTTGGCTTCACACTAGCTTGATGTAAGATGTCGCATCTACCAAACTCTTGGTCAATTGACACAAATTCCAAACCAAGGAAAAATATTTGTTTCAATTGGGGTTGAGGGGTATATAGTTTCACAAGCAGTATAGTCATCAAAGTCTTAGTTTCATCTTTGGTGTTGCTCCACTGCCAGCAGATCTGGATAGTACCCCGGTGGAGTCACATAGGAACACAAGCATGGCTCCACTGCCAGTGAGCCTGGTCAGTACCCCAGTGGAGTTAGTTGCATCACCTCCCTATGCAGGAAGCCTTTCTCTTCTTTCACCTTATTCATTTTTCATTTTGAATTTTTTTACTTTTCATTTTCTAATTTTTTTCATTTTCATTGTGCATAGCACTTATTCATTTTAGAGGCGGAAGAGGGATCTTGACTTATTGAGAGCAGAAGAGGTTGTTCAAGTAGAGAAGCAGTTTATTATATCTCTGATGTGATTTTTAAGGTTTTCCCCCTCACCTTACTCTACTTGACTGAGTTGAAAAGGGTTAACCCAAAAACAATCGACTAGAGAAGGTGACACTAGTTAGCGCGCAAGTGTTGTGTTTACACCAAGGTTCACTTCGAAGAGTACATATTTTCCTTCGACGTATCATGGACTAAAAGTAACAAGTTCATCGTACAGAGGCAAGATGACAGATAACCAAGTAATGATAGTTGTACAAACCCTCTTGTACTTTACCTAGCTCGTTTCATGAGTCACACATGGTTTCATGTGAACTAACCTATGAATGAAACAAGCGAACAAGCTAACAACAAAGCCAAGAAAAAGCAGAAGCAAAAATGAGAGAAAATCAAGAAAACAAACAAGCAAGAAAATAATCAAGCAATCAAAGCATGAAAGAAAACAAGCATGCAAGCAAACAACTGAAAGCAAACACTACTCCTACTCCTACACTAATGGTGCATGGTCCTGATCACGTGAAGTGATACTTCCAATGCAGCCACCAGCGGATTGGTAGACCCATGTGGGTGAAGGCTTGGTCTGCAGGTAACCTAGTTGTGTAGACCAGCATACAAGAAAGATTTAACAGTGAAGAAAGCCACACTTCGTGTTTCAAAGTTCCCATGGGACATAAGCGAGTGCATGTGCATGACAGACAATCCGTGGACTTGTCATGGTGTTGTGTGACACTACATGCAACTTTGAAGCAAAAGCACACTCTTGACTAAGACATGCAAGAAAACAAAAGAAACAAAGATAACTTGTGTCACAAATGAGTGCTTGCAATGTAAGACTCCTCCAAAGCATGAGCAATGGGATTGTGCAGTTTGAGTGGAGGAAGTGTGATCTGTGTGTGAGATGGATATTCAGTACATACAGACGAGTGATGAGGAGCCTTGGGTGATTAAACAGTTTCATAATCAGAATTAAGACTAACCCCAAGAGAGTGAGGGTCTGATATAACCATCAGCTCAGGCTAAAGTGCCTCGATAGTCATAGGTGTCTCAACATCATCATCAGGTAGATTATCATAAACCAGTGGCCTCGAAAGATCAATTGTGATAGATTCGTGATTGTGATAAAAATTGGAAGCAAATGGATCACGATCGCCGCGATCAAAAAAATCAATGAATTCTTTGGCATCCTCATAATCAAATGAATCAAACAAAGGGGTAGAGGAAAATTGAACGAACTCATCCTCTGCGTTTCTAGAAAAGACAGATGAAGGATCAAGTAAATTTTCAATGAATAACTTATCCTCTATGTTTTCGAATGATGGCCTAGCATCCGGTGAGTCCTGCGAGTGATCAACAATGGGTGCATCCGTGGATGAAGACACACATGCAAAATCATGGATGGCAAGTTCACCAAAGAAGGTAGGAAAGAATGGAGGGGGCTCGGATGGAAGGGGGTCATCCTTCACCGAGTGTTGATGTTCAAGATCCCACTCATACTCTTCATGAATGATAGTGCATGTTTGTTGTGCAACACCAACTCCGTCAGCGGGTTGTTCCTCGTTCACAACAAGTGAAGAGTCCAGAATGGACGAACACAAGATAGCATCATTCGGAGGAACACCTGAGTGCAAAGATGGAGGTCGAAGAAAAGAATTCATATGGGAACTTGAAGCACTCAGGTGTTCCTCCGAGTGATGTTGGGAAGGTGTGAAGGATGAACGGATGTGTGAACATGATCCTCATCATCGTTAGGCGATGGTGGAACTGTTAAATGAGAGGGAGACGAACAGTCCATCGAGACAATGCCTACTCCCACATGGGATTGCGCAGTTCCATCAACAAAGAAGGTTGAACAAGGCTTAACATAAAGCTTCCTCTTGGGATGGTCAGATTTCTTAAGACAATACTCGAACCAGTCCCAGAAATAAGTGAACTTCCTCTGGCTCCTCGTAACTTGAAACTACAAGTCATGGAAGCGCTACCAAAAATCAATAACCGATTCATGCGGAGCCCTTTGCTATTGTAACAGTTTCTGGTCAATATGGTCTAGATCAAAATGATATAATGTGTCTTCAATAAGATCACAGAAGTTCTCACATGAGTGCACAATGTTAGCCGGTAGAATGAGCACCCAACCAAATGGATATTCGCAAAGTATGTGTATGCGAGCGTTAACCCTGCCTATTCGTCAATAAACTTATCTTTCTCATAAATCATGGAAAGAAAGCTATGTAAGTGCTCAAGCCAGGCCACCTCGCCTTCACCATCATATGTGTGAGTGGACAAGAGATTGAAAAGCTTCCTCAAGATGGAGACATCTTCACGATTCGAAAAACACCTCAGAAGAAGAAGAATGCAAGACTCCATGAAAGATATGAAAAGGTTCAAAACTGGATGAGAGGAGACTTCTTGTCATCAGGCCCTCTCTCTAGCGCCAGAAATGTTGACGGTGCTAGACCTACCAACATGTCAAGGGGATCTCCTCCGTAAGAAGTCCCAATTAGACCTCAAACTGTTTGGTGTAGGAGTCCTAGCAGTGGGTCGTAAGGTAATGCCTTGACCGCGATGTCGCACAGAGGCAAGTAAGATAACACTGTCAGTAGCAAGGGTGTGATTGATGCAGAGAGTCAAGGAATGTGTACGAGAGGTTCCAAAACTTCGAAGGGAGAGGAAGGTGAAGGTGAGTTCCAGGTTGAAAGGGATCAGTCCCAACTTGGCTAGGAACACACCACACAAAGGACATGCACACCTTCCGGCGGAGCAGTCCACTCGAATGTGGTAGTGACAACAACAAGGCAAGATAACACAAAAAACACTCATGGATCAATCTGAGAGAGTGTGACGATTGATATAGAAAGGTTCATGAGAAATTTTTACCTGATGTCTGGTAGAGCATTCAACATGAACGGTGACATCATTAACAACATATGCAACACATTAACAACAAGATTCATATAATTTCATACAAATCAGTTCATATACAAGTACATAAGTTAAACAACATATATCATTAAGGCAAGCGAAACTGTCCAACTACAATAACAACATATGCATGGAAATGTATTGACTCTTATTATTAAATAAGTGTAAGTCACAATCATACAATACACCATGTAAACCTGCTAGCCCCAACAGTGGAAGGTTACAACCACATCCACCTACTCCTCCAAAGAGATGTACTAGCTTCGTGTAGTGGAGAAGCCAAGGCGTGTTACAATATTGTCCAAGCCTTCTTCAAGATAGTCTTAGTAGAAGCTTGGCTGACCAAAATCCTAGACAATGAGTTATGAGGGACTATTTATAGTAAAGGGTGGGTTGACCCTTGACGTTCCCTTTTGTGACCATTCAATTACCCTCATGACTCTTCACCTACTCATGATTGTTACATTCACTCTTGAAACTTGACTTACACTTGACATGACTTAACATTACAATGCACATGTACCCATGTGAACAATGGCTTGAACAAGCCAAACTAGACACCACTCTGACTTAGACAACTATAGATGTCCAACTGCTCGACATCCTGATGTTGATCAACAGTAACATATTGGTGCCAAGATTGGTAGTCTCTGATAGTTTCTGTGTGTTCTACTGTGACATCTGTCTGGAACCTGAACCTTGCCTCCATGGAATCCAGGTACATTGCTTGGGCTCCTCTGTCCAACTCATCTGAAAGAATGTGCATCATTGTCCTCAATGTGGCTAGACCAGCAGCATACTTATGCATGATGTTTGCACTGATAGGAAAGTCTGGACTAGTGGTGACGCGCATCAACTCATCGAAGCATAAGTCAAGCTCTTGTTGGACCTACTTCTTGGTCTTCGCTTGGGTGAGAGTCCCAAGTTATGAGATTGCATGCATGTGCACCACAACCTCGATGCTCTTGAATACTCATGCATAGGAACCTTGTATGCCAGTGATGAGTTGCGTAGGTCCTCATAGTTCCGGATCTAAATCCGGATACATGCTTGTAGCTCAACCACATTGGCCCTCATCATCTTGGGAAAATGAAGCAGGGCTCCCTTATACTTCATCATCCATGCCTGCATGTTGTCAACGGCAGCATGTATGTTCTTCAAGATGCGAGCTCTTCTCACACATCAATGCTTCCATTCATGAAGATAAACCACTGCTTGATGCATGGTATCAAACTTGGAGTACAATGTTTGCATGACTGTGTCCAAGGAAATTACTTCATCTAGTATTTCCTTCTTTAGTTTAGCTCAAGCGTACATTGTCACCAAGTCTCCTCCCTGCTTGGCCACCTATAGTTCCTTCACCATTCGCTCATTCTCAAATATGAGGAAGTGAACATTGGACCTAATGGCTTCAGCATACACTCTAGTTGCATCGGCCAAAGTAGCTGGGTCCTTGTGCACATTGGTCACAATCACTTGTTCTTCAAATTTCACAGGGGATGTTTGGTCCTCTAGAGTTGGTACTTTGTTAGGCTACACAACTCTATGTTGAGACTCATCAAAGGATTTGTTGCGCATCTCTACTTCCGGCTGACCACCAAGGATCTTAGTGCCTCCTTGGTCATTCGAGACTTGCTCATCATCTGGAAGCATGGAAGCGGGTGTGTCGACCTCTCTATGGTGAGGCATGAGGTCAATGTCCTGTTCCAACTCTGGCTGCTTCATGTCTGCATCGAATTGTTCAAGAGCCTATTCTATCTCATGAGTAAATTCTTGCCCCTACGAGGGTTCACCCTGTTCGCTTAATGCCAGCTGTTCAAAAGAATCAACTACTTGTATGGGTGCTTCTTCGTCTATCTACATGTGGTGCCACCCCTAGTGAATTTGTTGTTGTTGCACTTCCTTCTCATGTTGGCATAGCTCTTGTTCTTTCCGAATTTTCTCCCTTAGCTCATGCAACTCCTTCTCTGCTTCTCCCATTCTTTTATTCTCCCTCTTCCTTCGCCTGATATGCCTTTCACACTACTGCCTCTTTCCCTGAATAGCCTTAGCTGCTTGTTCTACAAGTCGATCTACTTGAAACTTGTAGCTTTGTTCCTCCATGCGGTCGATAGTCTTCCTCTTCCCTTTGTCACACATAGGTATGTTGGCCTCTTCTGCTACTTCTAGTGTTCTTTATGGTGTTGCTTCATGTTGTTGTGTTGACCATTCTATGGTGAAACCGACCTGTTCATTGGGTCTGGAGTAATGGTAACAATACTTCCATGAGTCTTCCTTAGCCCAATGAAATGCCCCATGGATCCAATTGAACTAAACTCTCATGCAGTGATCCTTCCCAATGCAATGTGGTTCATATGGGTTGAAGCTTCAGAGTTCAAATAGGTACTTCCTCATTTGTTCAGCTTCGACATTCACTTGCTTGATGCTTTGGATCTTGTATAACCCAATCCACAATGCAAGAGTGGGCCAAGGTGCCTTCTTCTTCCACTGCAGCCTAGCTGTTAGTCCTGTTGAGATATGATATGCTACTTCCTGCATGATAAGCACATCCAAAGCAAACTTTGGCAAAACATGCGGAGGCTTCTCCACACTGAACACTCGGATGAACATGTCGTCCAGTGAGGCATACCAATCTGCAATGCCTAACAATGCCCTCATTACTTCTTCTGACATGCAGGGTGGATCATGTTTGAATATCAACCTGTATACTAGGGTGACAAGATGGTCGAACAGTTGTATGATCACTCCTCTAAAGCTGCACTCAAAGAATAGCTTGAAATATGTGCTCACAATAGTCTTCGCTGGTGACCATGCCCACTCTAAGCCCGGGAACCCATGTCGAGTATAGACTGCATCTAGAATGTAGGCGAACATGTGAATCTCTACGTGCATGCCTTCGGGTGACTGTCGAGCCTTCGTGACTTTCTCCTTCAGCTGATGAGCTAGTATGTTGGACCAGTTTCACGGTCTTCCTTCTCTAGCCAATTGGTCCAACATGACCACCCAACTCTAAGGGAAAGTCTCAGTGCTCGCTTGGCCACTCAGTCGACATCTAAATATGGCCAAGTATTGGTATGCCTTCCTCAATTTCTTTGTCTTATAGATCTGATTAAGGGTCATCTTGAAATGAGCTGGATCCCTTACCCAATCCTTCAAAATGTCTCTGGAGTGGCTTCTGATGTTGGGTAAGTTGAATGGAGGGGTCATGACAGTCATGGGCTCATCCATCTGATACATCTCATCATAATCTCATGACCAGAAGGTTACAAGTTTCTTCCCACTGACACTGCTCAAGGTCATCGTCTCGAGGACAATGTGAGAGATGATCCAGTGAATCACATCTGTGCATGGGAACACGGGGTTTCTGCATGAAATCTGGCACAAGCTAGATTTATGAATGTTTACTTACACCTGACGGTCTTCAAGGTATTCCCTAAAAGTACCTGTGAATGTTTCATTCACCTCTTGCCACTTCAGTTTTATGTCCTTGTCTAGATACAGCTTCGTATCTTCATAGATCAAAAAACCAAAGGACACCCGCTCAACTGCTGCTCCAGTTGCCATATAGTCAGTGTCCTGAGCTCCTATTTTCTTGGAAGACATTGAGACAAATGAACACCTGAAATATTTGGAAACAAGTAGCATGCATGGTAAGAAATATGTCAGTGAAAACAAAGCAAATCCGGGGAAGGACACAGCAGATACCTGGGGAACTAATGAGCAAGATTATGTAAATTTCATTGGGAGGCTGAGTGGCAGGTTGCCAGAACTACCCAAAAGTTAGTCTGGACTGACTAGGAGGTTGGACTAGCTGCTGGATCTACAAAATGTGCAATCCAGTTGGGCAGTTGGCTGTTAGGATTGCGCAATGCGCGATTCCAGCTGGGAAAGACTATTGGACCGAGGACAGATTTGCGCAAATTTTTGGGCCAAGCTACCACTGACCTCCAGAAATGTGAAATTCAGTCCAGGAGGCCAATGTTGGGCCAAAATGCGCAAATCTGGAGAGGAAGGTGAGCCTTCCTTCTTAGATGGCACAATGCATCCTTGGTGAACGTAGAGACCAGGCCATGGTTAGCCCGACTTGCCGACGGGCAACTGAAAGAAAGTAAGTCAATGAAATGCATGGAGACACTAATTGATAGCAGAAGTGATAAATAGTGCATGCAAAACATGAATGGAATATTGAGAAAACAGATCAGCATGCATGTGGGTGAGGTCGTTCGCCGGTTGGGCGAACGTCCGTGCAAAACACTTGCATGCATGTGACAGCAGTGAGATAGAGATGAAAATTGAAACAAAGGTAGGAGAAGCTAGAATATATCTAAATGACAACATGTGTTCAAAGAAATAAATCAAACAGCACTCACACAAGCAAATACACAAAAAGTGACAAAAATGTTGAAAAAGGCAAGTTGAGGCCACCTACCCGTGAATAGCTGAGCCGAATGTGTCGGAGAGTCTTGGATGTGTTGTGGGATGTCAGATCTCTAAGATCGATGTGAATGAATGAGATATGATGCATTGAATAAATAATTTTGGTCTCAAGATGCGCATGCCACAAATCTAGGAAAAAGTGACACTTGGAGGGAAACTTCTAAAACAACTTTGAATGTAACCCCCAGATGCTAAAAATAGCTCCCTGAATCATGGGATGCCTTTTGCATGTTGTCTCTTGCTATTCTGGGAAGATCAAGTCATGCATGCATGCAATTCAAGTTTCCTTGGTCCCGGGTGGAACTAGTCAACCGGATTGTCCATGCATGCCAGTGCTCAACTGCTTGGGAAAAATGTGCATTCCTAAATGTAAGTTGGACTAACTACCCAAAGGGATTATTAAATTTATGGGCCCAACAGCTGACTGATGCCCAATTTTTCGTAAATCCTGGGCTAAACAGCCTACTACTAGGAAAAATCGTGCAAGCCCTACTGGGAGGGTTAGCTGGCAGGATTGCGCAATCCTGGAGCCCAATAGGCTATCAAAGAGGATTGCATAATTCCTAGAGGGAAGGTTGATTGCCCTCCAAGAATGCGCAATTTTCAAGGGGAAGCTGCTTAGCTTTCAGCTGGACCAAGTCTGGGTAAGCAGCCTATGAGGGGAATGGATCGACTATGATCGACAAGCTGCCTTTGTGCGAGGGAAACACTGAAGCTTGAGTACTTGATGAAGCAAAACAAAGTGTTGTGTAAGGTTGATAGGGAGGCTCCAAAATAGGCTAAGGAAAAATTTTGGAGGGTGGTTGTAGCCGCTACAGCAATTGTCTATAGTTTTATAGAGGGTATTTAATGTGAAGATGATATAGTTTAAATTTAATATATTTATATGTACAATTTACTATTAAACAATATATGTATATACACAATTTTTTTGACAGTATGTTTAGAAAGTAATTGTATTTTGATTATATGAAAGATTGATTATTAATATAATTATTTAATATAATCATTTACTTGGTTTTTTAAATGAATTAAATTTGTAAAGATGGATAATAAATTTCTAATTAAATTTGTAAAAGATAGATAATAATTTTTTAAGTGAAATATGAAGAGGAAAAATTAATATGTTATATATTTTTTTAATTATATTTTTTTATTCATAAAAAGTTTGTGAATTTTTGTGTATAATAAATTAGTTTATAAGAAATTATATTGTTTTTTAAATGACTTTTTTTTGTAAATATTAATGTCATTTATGTTAGTCATTTTTCTAACCATTATTTCATTTGAAATATGAGCAACTAATATCAGTAATGTGGTGTTGTAACATTGTAATAATAAAGGTGTCACAATAATGTAACAATAACTTTGTAATAGGGGTATTGTAACAGCATAATAGCAGTAGTAATATCACTACTATAATAGGAATGTTGCAACGACTTAACAACAATAATGTAGCAGGGGTGCTGCAATAATGTAACATCAACATTATAATAGGGGTGTTGCAGTAAGGTAACAAAAACATTGTAATAGGGGTGTTGCAGCAACGTAACAGTAGCATTGTAATAGCAGTGGTTGTTATACACAACTTGCAGACAGTAAATTAAAACTAGAGAATTTGCTAAGAATAAAGGAAGCACAAAGCTCAAACAAATTCACCACAAGTCTAGGATCTTTGATCTTATTGCTCAAGAAATTCATTGGGATCTATTTGGCCAAAACTTACAAAACAGAGTTCACAACCACATGTATTTATACAATTCGTTTTGAATTGCACTTGAAGAATATGAGAATACAAACATTTTGAAACCCCCCTAGTTGTTCAAAAGTTGAACATTCAATTGCTTTGAAACCTTGCAGTTGTTTAGAACAATCATACATTTATGTACAGTTGTCACAACCTCAACAATCTCCACCTTAACAACAATTTACCTAATACCCTACCAAAATCCTTTTCATCACCTTTTTTGCAAGCCAACAGAAGCCAAACTCCAACACAACTTCTCTAATAGTACAAGTTTTTTTAACATGTTTGCATAATTTTCTAAGTGTGAACCTTCTTGAGATCTACTCCACCTCCATCAGTAATGTGTCTTGCAAAATGTTATTTGATATCAATGTGCTTAGTCTTTCTATGATAATCGGGATTAGGAAACAAATGTATGGCACTTATACTATCACACAATACTTTCACACTATCTTTTTTATTTCCAAACTCACCTAGAAGACCCTTTAACCAAATTTCATCTTACATGCATGTGAGAGAGTTATATATTCTACCTCAATAATGGATAAAATAATCATTTCTTGAAGTTTTGACATCCAACTAATAAATCCTCCTATAAGTGTAAGGATATAACCCAAAGTAGATCTCCTTTTGTTCAAGTCACGTACAAAATTTGAATCAATATAACCATAGGCTAGGTCACTATAACCATTAAAGCTGATACAATAAATACTTGTCCCTCTAAGATTTTGAAGCACCCATTTCATTGTTGCCCAGTGATCCTTTCATGTATTTTCCATGTATTTACTAACAACACCAACTGCAAATGAAATATATATTCTAGTACATAACATCACAGACATTAAACATATTACTGGACTAACATATGGTATACGAGACGTATAATCCTTTTCTTCTTTCCTACTAGGACATAATCTTGAAGAAAGCTTAAAATGAGAAGTGAAAGGGATATTTAAAGGTTTCACATTATTCATATTGAACTTCATGCCTATTTTATCCACATATTTTTGTTTTGATAACCAAATCTTACCATTTTTCCTATATTTGTGTATTTCCATGCCCAAATTTTGTTTTGTTACTCCTAGATCCTTCTTGTCAAAATAACTAACCAGTTGAACCTTTAACCTATTGATCTCAACAATTATTTTGCTTTCAACAAGCATATCGGCAACATATAACATCAAGATAATGAATATGTCATTTAAACTTTTGAAGTAAACACAATGGGTGTACTCACTTCTAGTAAAGTTTTGGCTCACCATGAATGAATCCAACTTGTATCATTTCCTAGGAGACTTCTTTTAGGCCATACAACAATTTCTCGAGCTTTCAAATAAATGTTCTCTTGCAATCTCGAACAAGCCCTTCTGGATGTTGTGTTTGTGTGTATTATATATAATATATATATATATATATATATATATATATATATAATATATATATATATATATATATATATAATCCATGCTATGTTACACACACACACACACATATATATACATATAACATATACATATGTATATGTATATGTTTATATGTGTATTATATATACTGTATATGTATTACTATATATATATATATATATATATATATATATAGACATCCAATTCTCCATGTAGAAATGTTGTTTTAACATCTAAATACTCCAACTCAAGGTCAATTGAAGCAACAAGTGCTAATACAACATGAATAGAAACAAGATTGAGAACAACTGAAAAGATTTGAAGGAAATCAATACCTTCCATTTGAGAAGATCCTTTTGCAACAAGCCTTACTTTGTATCACTCAACTTTACTACATCCTTCTTCAATTAGTAGACCCACTTGCACCCAAAAACCTTTCTATCATTTGAAAGTTGCACCAAGTCCAATGCTTTGTTCTTTTCCAATGCATTCATTTCTTCTTTCATTTTTGTTTTCCATTGGGCACTATTAGTATCATTCATTGCTTCTTGATAACATGAAGGTTCCTTATCATTAGTAATCAAAGAAACATAGGAAGCATAATCTTCATACCTCCTAGGACTATTTTTGTCCCATGGGGATCTCCTTAGTGTTGGTTATGGTGTTTCCACATTCCCTCATACAATTTTTTATCCTTCTCTTATTCTTCTTCAGAAGCTTCTTCTTGCTTCATTGTTTTTGTGGATGGTGTTAGGTGTGGAGCCTGATTATCTTCCTGATTGTTTAGAGGTTTTTTATTTCAGCTGCATTGGATCCCTATTCCTAACAGGGTAGCAACTTCGACTGTTTAATCACCATCAGGCGGGTCCAGAGGGGGGTCACGACAACTTTTATGAGCCCCCCCGTTGGCAGGGGCTTGGGGGAAGCGCCCATAAATCTAAAAATAGATATAATATTTCCTTGTAAAATATTATAATTTCGTAGTCAATCTGGGTCGTTCATTAGGAAAATGATATGATGGTAGAAGTTATGTTAATTTAGGTTTTTTTTCCCTAGAAGTCAACCCTCAATTTATATGATGGAATTGTATTGCGGTTGTGTATCATTATTCTGAGGGAGAAAGAGAGAGGATATTGTGTGAGAGTGAAGAGGAAATTACACGGATCTATTGTAGGCTGTATCTCTTCATCTTGTTGGATAATATAAAAGGAAGGACTAGTTGTTTCTCTGTGGGCATAGCCCAAATTGGGTGAACCACATATATTTGTGTCTCTTGTTTTATGCATTTCTATGTTTATGTTTATGCAATATTGTATGTGTTTCATTGCTCCGTTAATTAGTTTCTAATAGATGGTTGAGTTTCCAACCAAATTTCTTGATGGTGTGGTACATATTCCTATTTCACTTCAACTTCTACACTGTCAGATTTTATGACAGAGGATTCATCAAATACTACATCCCTGCTAATGATGATCTTGTGGGTAGTAGGATTCCACAATCTATGTCCCTTAACTACATCATCATAACCAACAAAAAAATTCTTCTTTGATCTAGCATCTAACTTAGGATGTTGATTTTTAGGAGTAAGAGCATAAGCTTCAAAACCAAAAAGATTTAAAACTAAGTAATCACAAGGATGACTTGTCCATACCTCTTTAATAATTTTACAATCTATTGCAACTAATGGTGATGACTTCACTAAATGGAAGTAATGGTGATTGCTTCTATCTACAACTCTTCCTACAAATTATAATTATTGATCATGTTCCTTTTGCTTTCTCTAGAAGAAATGTGTTCATGTGCTCTGCCACACCATTTTGTTGGGAAGTGTAGACATTTGTATTATGCCTTTAACATCTTTTTTGCTATATTTTTCAAAGTCCAAATATGTGAACTCACCTCCATTTTATGTTCTCAAACACTTTATTTCCCTACCAGTTCTATTTTCAAACACAACTTTAAATTGTTTAAATACATTATATACATCAAATTCCTTTTTTAGAACATAGACACACACTTTCCTAGAGTAATCATCAATAAGGGTTACAAAATAAGAGGATCTACCCAAATAAATTATATGTTATGGTCCCCACACATCTAAATGGATATAATCAAGAATAGCTTTACTTTTATGACTCCCAATTTTAAACTTTTGTCTACACTGCTTCCCAAAGACACATTTTTTGCAAAAATTCAAATTAAAAGATTTTATGTATGGAAGTAACTTGTGTTTTGTCAATTTTTTTAGCCCTTTCTTACTTGTATGACCCATTTGTTAATGCCATAAATAAGTAGAATCATTAGCTTCTTCAAATATCGTTGTTGCTTCATTTTTTCAAATGCTTCCTTCCAACATATGAAGGTTTCCAATCTTTGTAGCCTATGAGAACCACTAGGATTCCCTTAGACACTTGCAATGCTCCACCTTAACCTGCAAACTTGCAACATCCAGAATCCAAAACTATCAAATAAATTAAATCCTTTTTAAATTCATTTACATGCCCTACTTCGCTAACATCCTTACAACATCATCAAACATTTTAATCTTAATGCTCCCAATCCTAACAGTCTTACAAGACGCGTTGTTCACCATAATAATAGTACCACCATCAACAGTTTGATAAGAAGAAAAACCATCTTTTATGTGGAAACATATTATGTGAAGCATGAGAATCTAATAGTCATTCTCAATGAAATTGGGAAACATTACAAAGAAATAAAACTTCATCAATCATTCCTAAACTTGATTTAGCCTGATTTTCTTCCTTTTTGGGGTCTTCCTTGGATTCCTACCACTTCCTACAATCTTTCTTTAGATGCCCTCTTTTAATACAACGCCAACATTTTAGCTTACCCATCTTTCCTTTCAACTTAGATATGGATGTAACTCTCAATTTATCCCCTCTTTCTCTAAATTGGCCTCTAACCACCCATTGCTTCAAGTGTGGAAGTTTATATACTTGATCTCCTCCACACCTCCTCAAAAACAATACTCCCACAACAAATTCATTGTTAAGAGAACTAATTCTACTAAAGCTAATGGAAGTGACTAAATGGTCCCAAGATTTAGGCAATGAGCACAATAACATAATTGCCTTATATTCTTCATTGATTTTGCATCCATACTAGCTAATTGGCATATAACAATATTAAATGCTTTCAATTAAGCAATAATTTTGGTACAGTTTTTTAATTCATAGACTTTATAGTTGCCTCTTCAAGTAGATTTTTTTTGTCATGGATTTCATCATTAGAGGCTCTCCATTTTGCTCCATGGGATTTATGTTGTTTCCTCACCAATAATATTGAAAAGGACATTATATGCAAAGCATAATAGAATGGTGTTGAGAGCTCCTGCATCTAGCATATGTTCCCAATATTCTTCATCAGACATTCCCACAAGTATCTTTCTCTTACTATCCAAAGCCTTGTGAAATCCATGTTGCACTAATAAATCCCTCATAATTTACTTCCATAATTCAAAGTTGTTATTCCCATTGAACTTCTCCACATCAAAATTTCCACCCAAAATCTTCATCATTTTTCACCCAAAGAAATCTAGTTGATTTTTTATCATTGAATTTAGATTTGATGTTGCTAATTAGTGTTGGGTAGGATCCCCCTAAGTCAAAGTTTTGTAAAGATCCCGCATTTCGAGGAGCAGAACTTGTTTCGTGCAATGTTTTAGGAGTCATAGGGGTTTTAGGGTGGGTCAAAGCCCCTTATTTTGTAAAATAATGGGATTAATTTGTATCTTTGAGTTTCGACTATGGTTTGCGGACCATGGTATTGTAAGGGGAAAAAGGTATATAAAGGGTTGTCTTAGTAAGTAAAAGGTCAATCAATCAATTGCTCGTGTTTTTAGTCTGTAATCACCATATCTTTCTATGTTAGAGTGAATTGGAAGGCTCCTACAGTTGTGTGCATGGAGACCTTGGTAATTATGTAGTTGTGTGAGTAGTGCCCTGCAGTTATGTGCACAAGGTAAGAAGGATTGTAATTGTGAAGATCTGAAGATAATAAAGAAGATTTTGAAGGAAGATTTGTGTACTTACATTTTGTACTTTACTTTATGTGATTACTATTTACTTTTGTGTTGCGTAATAAAATATAAGATCATAATTCATATCTAAATTCAATTACAGTTAATTACAGTTAAGATCCATTGATTTATGCACTGTAGATAGAGTTTAGATCTGCAAGTAGTCTTTTTTATATGAATAGATTAGATTCGGTATAATACTAAGTAAGATCGCATATAGCAGAAATAGATATGTAGGTGAGTTAGATTAAGTCAAGATCCACACTCCATATCCTTCTAGATGTAGAAACATGGTTCTAGCATCCCCCAATATCACCTCGGGTGAGACTCTGGTCTGCTCGAGTAGATCGTTGTTGAAAGGGCCACTGATAAAGCGTTTTGTTGGTTAGCACAACTAACTATGAACTTGGGTTTGAGTCAGTCAAGCAAAAAAATGGTTTCATTACCAAGATCGGGATCTATCTGAGGGATATGTGATGTGGCACCTGACCAAAAAAGAGATTCAAGATTAGTTCGATCTAAATTTGAGCTAATTCGCAGCATAAGGGAATAGAAATTCACGCCTATCAATAGAAAGGTGGTTGCATAAATATATCTATACAGAACAGAATGAGATATTTTTCGCATTGTTCGCTAATGAGCCGCATGAGTGGCTTTCAAAACTAGCTGGACAGAAGACTTGTTGGAAGCACAACGAGCCTCTGCGTGGACCCTAAAGATGATTAAGTGACTTAGGGAGACTGAAAATAAGATCACAAGAGCTATTGATTACTGGATTGATAGTGTTCTCAGAGGCTTTATTATTGAATTCGTGATTGACACATCAATATCCTATAGTGAAGTTGAGTGTTGATTTTTCAAGGATCTGCGAGGTAAGTCTTTGAATTATTTAAATCTCTAGATTAAGATATTGTTATGTGAAAAGGGCGTACTACGCATGCACACAGATTGATGTTTAAAGGAAGAAAGACTAGATCTACCCAGAGCGGAAAGAGATTCAGAACAAACTACGATAATTTCGCTGAAGCTATTTACCGCCTGTTATTGGATGAATCAGAAATCAAAGAAGAAGGGAGCTACCCTAGCATGCCTAGAGGTGCATCGCAATAAGATAATCAAGGAACTTCTAGGATTCCCCATCCGACCACTCCAACTCCACCTCCACCTCCACCTCATACACCTACACCTCCACCTCCACTTCCCCCATTTAATATGGCTAACGCAGTAAAGATGCATGTTTTAAAGGGTTGAGGATCAGAGGATCCCAAGAAATTTTTCTTTATCATCGAAGCCTTATAGAAAGTGCAACAAATCAATGATTAAGATATGAATAAATCTTAGCTTGTCACAGTGCTGCAGGACAGAGCATTATCATGGCATATTAAGTACAGTACAAAAAATCGAGCTGCTTCACTAGCTGAGACAAAGAAAGCACTGAGCACAGAGTTCAAGAAACCAAAGTCGCAGTCGTAGTGCATTACAAAGATAAAATAGTTTAAGAAAGCAGTCAATGAGATTGTCAGGGAATTAGATCAGAGATTAAAATATTTTTTGGGAAAAGTCAACTTTCAGATCTCTAATGAGCAACAAAAAGAGTGGTATATAGCTGCGTTATTACCGTATCTCAGATTACCGTTATCGCAGCAAAATATTGCATCACAAGTTGAGGCATTCAAAATTGTGATGAAGCTAGAAGAATCACCAGTAAAGGATACTCACATAGGATTTCAACAGATGCAGACCTAGTTAGCAAGCTTACATATGGAGCTAAAATATTTTAAGAAGGGAAAAGAAGTTTGGCTTGATATGCGCTTAGACGTTTGGTGCATAAAGTGTAAAGTGGAAGGTCACTATAAGGACCAGTGTCCTGTCTATTGTGATTATTTGGCTGTTGGAGGTCCTAATCCTCTGAATTCAGAACCTATTACTAGACCAAGTACCGGATCGAGTGTCTGGTGTAGTATTTTCCGAGTTGTAGGCCTATGGTGAAGTAAAATTATAAGTGCGGACACAAACAATTCCTCTAGCCCAATAGCGGTTTTAGCCACAACCGAGACATTCTATGGAAGATTTCCTTAGGTTAGAACCAATTAAGAGGGCCTACCTCTTAGTACACGTATCCCAATTGGTGATGACCTTTCTTGCTCGCTCCAGTTGTCTCCCGTTTCCTTCTTCAAACACCTGAAACAAGTAAACAACAGCAAACAACAATCATGATAATAGACAAATTGTAATTAAACCTACTTAAAAAGTCAAGTAACATTAAGCCATAAACATGTGAGATGACATATTATGTAGGAAATCAATCAATAGTTGCATATATATTAAATCAAGAAGAGATTACAACCATAGTCTTGACGTTGTTGTTCTCCTCTAACAAAACCAGTTCTCACACACTTCCATTAGCATTCCATGATGACATCAACAATGATAGTTTTAATGCTCTTCCCTTTAGTCTTCACACTAAACCAAATTCACACTTCTCCCTCACACACAACTAGAAAGCTACAACTATGAATACCTTTTTGTTTACTCCAAACTTAATTAGCACTAGCACGCCAACATTAACATCAGCTTGTGCTTGGGAAAAATGGAGGTTTAAATAGCATGAATGGATGGGAAATGGTTCCTCTTATCATGGGAGAAGGTATTATCTCTTGAGGTAGTTCCATCCTTATAGGGTAAAGGAGCCCAAACTGACATCCTCGACTCCATACAGCTCAACCATTTACCATACTTCCATTATGAAGCTTCTAGAGCTGGAAGCTTCGGCTCCTTATTTAAAAAACTTTCCAAAAGAGGATCGGCATGACTGGAACAAGGCTCAGTTGCTCCGATCAATGCTAAGGATGGTTCTAACCCCTACATATCAGTGCAAGGAGAACAACGGTCATTAGTGTAGGTTTTGTAAACTAGGAAAAACAGAAGATTTTTGGGAAATTATGCAAAAGGGAATTGTTCTACTCATGAAGAGGGACACAATGGGAGTTTCTTCATGAAGGGGAAGCACTTAGGGTTCACTGTAGATGTCCTCCAGGATCATGGAATGGGGAGTACAAGAACAATGAAAAAATTTTGTGTAACAGATGCCCCCTAAAGCATGAATGTCAAACTAGAGTGAGGGATGAAATGCTTTATGAATCAGTGCGGGGAACCAGAGTCTGTCATCGAATAACCTACAATTAAGTACAGATACATATACATAACTAAAAAATATGTCAACTGATACATGAATTGTGGTATGGATGCAGCCATCCAGAGAATGATCATGTAAATGGATCCAGGCATGGGCACAGCCATCTGATAAAGAGGATCATATTGAAACCAAGGTATGGTCACAACCTTCCAAAAATGAGTAGGATCACATATGATAACTCATGGTATGGTTGCAGCCACCCATCTAAAAGAGACTTGCATATCAACATGATCATGTCACATCACCTTGCAACTTAGACTTTTGTAATATGAGCCCAGGGTCTTATGCTCCAACATGACCTGATCAAAGTACAGATTCTAACATGCGAAGAGATGTGTTGACATCGAACATGCTAGAAAATCACTTGATTACTAGCCGATATTGTAAACTGTTAACAAGTGCGAGAGAAACCATCAATAATGATAATGGTCCTCAAAATACTATCAGCACAATTCACGGAATATGAATAAAGTAACTATAGTCGAAAACCCATGAAATCACTCAATCGAAATCCAATGATACAAACTTGTCGTCGAGTGTGAAGAACTTGCCATTAGGGCATGCAACCTCTAAGTTACTGGAAGGGAATCTCTTGGTCAGCTTCCCAGATAATGAGCTGAAGTTGACTAGAAGTGACTATGCTGAAGGAGGGCCATAATGTATCCCACGTCATCGACACGAGACAAAGGGATGCAAAATGATTTTGGATGATACAAAGAATCAAGGGTACGTGTAACTGTAGAAGGACAAATCTTGAACATATCAGCGACACGACTAGAATTTTGACAGCTTTTGGATCCGTAGGATCAGTGGTCATGATGATGTGGCAGAGATCAAATGGAAGGAAAAAATAAAAAACCCAACCCAAGAAGGTCAACGATAAAAGGGAGGATATCCCAACCCGACACAAAACAGAAAGTGTCATGTTCAAGAGTGAGCTGCAGACACAACTGATTAGATTTCCAAATTTTCTCCCACCATTCCTGGCAGGTACTTGTTGATGCCTCTAAAATCGTAGCACCAGCATTGGGGAATAACCACTCGGTCCAGACCTTAGTGCAGCTCCTTATCCATTTGGTATGGTGGATCTGATTGGATATTATGGGACCAATTTCCCAATAAAGTATGATTTGAAGAATGGGTGTTTTAAATATGTAAAAAGATGATAGGTGGTTTAATCTATAAGCTCTAAAATATACAGATATGTCTATATAACCCGGGTGATCTCATAATAATGTGATTCTTGATTATTCCTAGCAGACAAATAATAATATAGATTATTTACTTATCTAAACAAAGATGCATTTAAATAATGATTACCTTTTTTAAGAGATTAAACAAAGTAATATGAAAGCATATCACATAACATACTAATATTTATCGCTAACATATGTATATAATATAAAAATTCTAAATCATTCAGAAGTGAAATAATACAGAGTTGTTTGAAAACATGTGAATACATCAACAATAACAAATAAATGGAATGTTAATTACATAAAACAAGATAGAAGAATAGTGATAGAAGCACCAAAAGCATTTGAATCTCATTTATGCAAGTAACACTCTGGTTCAATCTTCTTATTCTGGAAACTCCAAGGAGATACAAAAATGTGAGTCTTTATGAAGCTCTTTCAAAAAAAAGTTTGAACCTCGATCCACAGCTTATTAAAAAATAAATTAAGAAGTGCATAAGTACAAACTTCTCAAGTCTAGTTTTATACAAATTGAGGACCCTTTCTAAAGTGACATGAAAGGGTATTTATAGTAAAATTAAAAACAAACTGTCCATAAAAATTGCTTATATTTGTTGGAACTACCTTTATCAAAATATGGGATTCTATTTCAAAAATAGAATTTGGGTAAGCTTTGAAGAGATTCATCACATCTAGGCTTTCTCTTTCATCTTTAACCAAAAAATTGAGAGCATGCTTTGGATCTTTGGAGGATGACTCATCTTGGAGTGTAACTGTCCTGCGTATGTGGCATCTGAGAGCTCGGGCATCATGCGATCAATGGCATCAATAAGGCACTTGATAGTCATCTATTGGATGTGTGGATTGACCAGAAATGACCAATACGCACCCCAGTTAAGACCTTGTACTCTGTTAAGCCACTCTTCCTTGGTGTCCAAATCTGGCTTCCATTGCTTCTCTAAAACTTTCGCCTTTGGAAGTTTTCTTAGGGAACAATCAAAAATTAAATTGGCACCATATAAGTTATCATTTACCAACTCAATAAAATTATTCATTATAGCTCTGGCCCTGGAGGTAGCTCTTTCTACTTTTATCAACTATATTTCCCATTCCGAAAACAATATCTCTTTATGAGACTCTTCAATTTTAGGTAAGTTAGCAGCTCTCCCATCTTCTATTTTTTGCCAGCAGAGAAAATTTGTGACTTTATCATCCACATCTTCAAATTCTAACATGGTATTAATTGCTTAGTCAATCAATGATTTCATTATGATGCATAATGGATCAATAAAATATATCTTCTGGAAAAGTAGATTCAATTGTTGAGATAAAACCTTATTTGCCTCTAAAGTTTCCTTTTTGAACTCTTCAACCTTGGGATAATCATTGAATTGTCCCAAGGATAATTGTAGCTGTGCGATTTGCTCCTCTTTAGACTTAATCTCTTGCTGATGCATAATTTTAAGCTACTCGAGGTCTTGAGACAGCTGGTGTTGTCTCTGAATGGCCTGCTGATCAATTTTTTGCTTTTCTAAATTCAATTGTTCTTCGAGTTGCTCATTCTTCTATTTCTCTATTGTTAACTGTTCCTCAATCTGATTAACCTTGTGCTGCTTTGTTGCCAACTATTCTTCAAGCTTATTAATCTTTTGATCCTTTTCTTTGATCAATTGATTCACTTCCATTGCCTTATCAATTGTAGCAGTTGTGTACATGCCTGCAAATTGAGATAACTTATTCAAATCATCAAAAGGATTGATCTCTGAATCTTACCATATGGTATTCATAAATTCAGATTGAGGAGTTGTGGACGAAGTTTGATCTATTTTCCTCTTTTTCCTTTGCCTCTTGACTACAACCTTGTGTTTTGGGCTGTAAAACACATCCAAGGGTGGAGTCTCCTCGATATTCAATGTAATCTCCCCTGAAGGATTTTCAAGGATTATTTCTATCTCTTTTCTAGTTGTTTCTTTGTTGGGTATCTCTTCAATCACAATATCAGGAATAATGGGTCGTTTCGTTTCAAGAGGTGCAGATGTGATAATGTTTTGAGGATCATTCTGACTTTTGATTTGTTGATCAAATTGCTCCCACTCTTTAATCAATATGGGATCAATGTGAACATCAGTATTTAGTTGTTCACTGGCCTTATCACTTGTCTCAACTTCTTCAGAAACCTTCTCAATTACCTGCTCTTTATTGTGTTCTACCTGCTGAATGATTGGTGTAGTACTTAACAAATCCAGAGGTACTGTCAGTAACCTCTGTGTCTTGTATTCAGTGAATTTGCCCATTTTCTCATTACTCAATTTGAATTTATCCAAATGAATTATTGTTGAGAATAATTATGCTGAATCAACCAAGTCATCGAACTCATCTTCCTCATGCAAGAATTTATTAACTTTCATTTGAGAGGTGAAATTGAAAGTAACTTTCTTTGGGTCATATTGTCTTTTAGGGATAACGGCTAGACTCAGATCCTTTGTCTTTTCTGCTTCTTTCTTGGCATGTTTAAAATCATGTAATGAGTGAGTGTCGTAGTAAAGAGGAAAGGTAGGCAACAACTTCTTCTTGGAGTCTTTAAGATTTCTAGTCATCCCTTTTTCTACTATCTAGTAGGCTACCTCCCTGGCTAAAAGTTTATCTAGAATGTAAAGTGGAAGGACATGAGGATCTGTAATACTACCAAAAACGCTAACATAGGTAAACATCTCCTCCCAAACCAACTGCCAATTGAGGTTAAATAAATGCTAGCCTCGTCAAACAACCGAGGAGCGGGTTTATTAAAGATGGCTTGATGGACGGGTAAAATAAAACCATGGCAAATCTTGTATAAATGATTCTTGTATGCCATAAGTATTTATGGTAAATATGAATGGGGGTTGGGTCCTGAACAGTCCATTTCCAACCGATTATAGGAAAGTCGGAATTAAAACAAATTGTGTCAACTATGTCAACACTCGTATGGAATGGGGGCACGACCCGAATAGTGACAAATCTGTTCTTTCTATAATCCAGTATTTGACTAGTTATTTTGTCTGATAGGATAGTTTCTCAATCCATGACAAAGGATTTTATTGTTGCTTCTATCAATGGAACCATCTCAATAGAAAATCTAGTAGAATTGGGGCTTCCGAAGAGTCTACACATCATAGTAGCAGCATAACAATATGGAGATGCCAAGGAGTCCACGAAATACATACCAGATGATTCATCTTTGTGCTTGTTAGGAAAATGTATCCATTGCTTGATAGGGTTTGATTCAATGTCATTCTCCTTGGCGAAAGCTTCCAAGAATTCTTTTTTGTAGTGTCGTCGGGGATCTGGCAGGTGATACATTCTCTTGACATCTTCTGGTTTGAAGAATCCAAACATCCTTCCATCAGCTATGAAGAAAGCTCTATCCATTATGTTAATGCTCTCAATTACCCATCTTACCATATTATTATATGGTAAAATATTTGCATGGGCCGCTATTTTTTGGAGGAAAGAGCTGGCTAAATCATTGAGCGTGTTTTCTTATTTATCAATTCCATTAGTTGTTGATTCTTCCTCTATCTCTTTCGGATCTTCATTTTCAAGCAAAGTATATATGCCTTACCATGAGGTCTTGCCAAAGCCTAGAAAGGTGGTATCTTAGATTAACGCTAATTTTTCTTGTCCTTGTTCCACTGTAAGGGGAACCTTTGCCTTTCGAGTTCTCTTAGACATCTTAACTGCCTGCGTGATTCTGGATTTACACTGCAAAATGAGAAACAGGAGCCAATACTACTAATTACAGACTAAAAGCAATTATGCACATCAAAAGATAGTACATAGTCACAAAGGATGAAATCCTTAAAGGATTGTAACCATAACTGCCTCTAAATGCAATACCGTATCCTCATAACGTGAACTTTAATGCCAAATTAATATATGTCACATCGCAAGTTTTCCAATGGTCCTTTTAGAACAGGTGTCACAACTCTGCGATTTTGCAATTAGTGATTGTATTATTTTAATAAGTGTAGAGCCATCGGATATCGCAAATCGAAAGTTACAATCGCTATGTCCAAAAGAATTCCTTGTATTGTTGTGATTGCAATGAGTAATGAGCTGGCATGTAGAGTTGGCTGGTTGGTTTTAAACTTGGCGAATCATGTTTATCTTTATACTTGGTTTAGCTTTATATCATGAGTGCACATAGTATATGGTACTTATTTCTATTGGGAGCACGGTATGTGATATGTGATTGCGATAGTCACATCGCATTGCAAAGTTTCAACAAAATCATTTCAACGTTTTTCTATGGATTGGTGCGATGCAATATACGATTGTGATATCACATCGCAAGGTTTCAACGAAAAGCCCTAACTTGTTCCTCAAAATTATCGATATGTGAAATGCGATAAGTATATCACATCGCATGTTTATAAATGGATTTTTCAATTTAAAACTTTGCGATGAGGCATTTGTGATGACTTTGATTGCATCACAACTTTTCAAACGAATGTTCATTGGTCTTAAGCAATTGCGATTTGCAATGAGCGATTCCAAACACTTGTAAAGCAACCTTTATATGAAAAGTATGGAAAATCTATCTTACTCAAAAGGTTTTATTTATTTTTATATCCTAAAGGATACCTATTTCTTAATTAGCATCTTTATACTAAGATTGAAAATTTGAAATGGGGGGGGGTTGTTGTATAGCACAACAATTGGCGATTCACTAGAAGAACTAGTTATCTCTAAATAAAATAATAAAATTTCTAATACTTTCTTAAGTAGAATCAATTAAGGAAAACGGAACTATCTTGGAATTGTTTAGATAAAAATATCACTTTGAATAAAACAAAGAGATCAATTTTGCAATTTCTTTTACAAACCCTTATCATAAATAAATAAAAAAATAAAAATAAAAAATAAAAAAATGGTTTCTTCAAGCTTTGATTTGTTGTTAGACATAAAGTAGGGGGCTCCTCCAACTTAGCTTTTAAATTTACTCTTTTGTCACAGGAAGTGCCACTCCTAAGTAAACATCTATAGTCTTGATAGGGTTACCTTTTAACCATCAATTATTCATTGTCCCATCCATCTAAGAGTACAATCTTTTAAAGATAAATTCAGAAAGTTATCAACATTATATATATATTGAATTCTATATATATATATATATATATATTATATAATATATTATATATATATATATATATTCAATTTTGTTTTACTATTTGATTAAAAGCCATTGCCCTGGTTTGGTAACCATAATATGTGTTGAGCCTCAAACCTGCACCTTCCTATACACCCTCTTAGCCCTCATTCTCCACTCACTTCATTCATCCAGTTGTTAAATCATTGCATTATAGTCTAAAAAGGACTGTTTATATGGTTTTCTGACTATGCTGATGACTGTTGTTTGGTTTAGTTTTTTTGTTCATGCAGCTGCGGAAACTTGTCAGTTTCCGCAACCAGCACAGTTTCCGCAGCCAGCACAGGATCCGCAGCTATTTTTTTAAAAGTGTGCTCCAGGTGTCCTCTGAAGAAACGAGTACATGGGCAAGCTCCAGTTGCGGGACATTGAAGTGTCCCTTCAAATCGGGCCAATCATCCATAAGAGGCTGGGGTCAACCAAAGTCAAAGACAAGTCCAGCCCAAGAGGTTCAGCGGTGGCACATCACTGTTGGGCACGTGATGATACTGGCAAGTTCTCAGCTCACGAAGGCACCAGCACACCTGGAGATCGTTCCTAAAACATGAATCTAACAACCAACCACTCCGAAGATTTAAGAAACATGATGACAGTTACACTAGATCTCGGCTGAAGAAATCTACGTGTCTATGGCAACGCAATTAATAGCGTAGAAGTTGTTAGTTAGCTGTAGTATTTTTGCATTATAAATAACACGTCATTGAACGCTATGAAAAAAAAAATTGATATGTATAAACCTTGAACTGTTTATGTAATTCCGCACTGCTGGTTATCTTATCACCCCACTATTTTACATGTTGTTGTTTTAATACATGAGAAGACTTTTCTGAAGATAGCCGTGTGATTATTTGATTGGCTAAAGTGGCAGAGGGCCCCTGCACGCTAATGCCTTGTAAAGTGTTTATTTAGTTTCATTATGTTTTTTTGTTTTTATCATTAGCTTGTACATAATATGTTGTTTTATGTTTCTGTTGTTCATATCTTCACCTTTGTTTTCTTAGAGCTGTAAACTGATCAGTGCTTTTCTGCAGGTTCTCTTAGGCAGCCCGGGCAATTTTTCATCTTTTTGATAACTTTTGGCATATGAGATCATCTTGTCCTTCCTGCTAACTTTCATTTTCTGAAGTTTAAATTCAGCATTGTCCTTTTCAAGTTGTGATTTGCTTATTTATTTTTCTGCTATTTAGATATCATATTGCTCATCAATTTATGGTTTCTTTCTATGGTCAAGTGACTATATCAGCAAGAAATCAGAATATTACTAACTGTAGTGTGATTTAGTTATCATATTGCTTACTCATGGTTGCTTTCCACAAGGTAGATTGAGCTGAATGGTAAAGGACTAGAAGAATTCAAGTAGTGTGATTAGTTTCTTTTATGCAATTTACTTTCTTGTCATTTAGATATCATATTGCTTGACATGTTCACGATTACTTCCCCAAGGTAGATTGAGCCGAAGGGTAAAGGATCTGAAGAGTTTAAGTAGTGTGAATTAGTTGCCTTGGTTTAAGTATGAGTTGCTTTTAGCTTTTACTTTCTTTTTCATTTCAGTAGCAAGGATACTGGGCCATTGTCATTAGTTCACTGTTTGATGCATTTATTTCCTCTTAAGAATTGATTTCATTTTAGTAATTTTAAAGCTTTCTTTTGAGCCCTTTCAAGTTGAGAAAATCATTGTAGAAACCATCACCATCTACACTCCATACTTCACTTTCATCCTCGCCATCACACATTAGGGAAAAGATAAATCCAAAAACAAACTAAAAGCTCAAAACGACAAAAGACTAAGGAAATGGTTATCTAGTACATATAGTACACTTCACTTTGTCAGTTTACGAACCCCGGGTTGACATTTTAAATTGCAATTTAGACACACTAAATTGACCAAACATTTTGGCGCCGTTGCTGGGGAAGTGAAAATTAGGTAGCCAATTCTTAAGAAAAAAAACAAGAAAATTCAAGAAAGGAAAATTGATAACCTCTCAAAGTATGCTCTCCTCTTGCACCTAGTGTGATCTGGAGGATCAGAAAAGAGAAAGTTATTGGTTTAATAGTTTCTTGAGTATGCTCTCTTCTTGCACCTAGAGTGACCTGGAAGATCAGAAAGAGAATTATTAACCTGACTTGAAGAAAAATAAAAAAAATGACATGCATAGAGCAAGAGATTTTAGGGGAAGGTTTTTAGTTAGAGCCAAGAGTTCGATTTTTACAACTCCATCTACTTCAAGGAATAGGCAAGAGACACCTCCATCATCTCCAACTCACACTCCTAGTCCTAGGATTCCTGGAATTCAAGAGGCAGTAGTTGACTCTCCCACACCATCTATTGAATCCAAATTAGGAAGAGATCCTTTCCTTCCTTCTACAGGGAGACAAATTGTAATGATGAAGTAGAATCACCTGAGGAAGAGGGAGAAATTCCTCCTCATTCACCCTTGGTAGAGGAACCAGAGGACTCTGAAGTATCTAAGGAAACTACCATGACAGAAGAAGGAGCAACCGGATTTGGTAGGGGTAGAGGTAGAGGAGGAGGAGGAAATAATGGAGGAGGTAGAGGTAACATTGGAGGAAATATGGATGGAGATAACTCATTTGAATTTCGTATAGTTGATGAGGACTCCTGAGCCACAATGAAAAACATCTCGCCATCTGTCCTCCCAAACTTCCATGGATTAAGAAATGAGGACCCTTAAACATTTCTATTTGAGTTTGAGGTCGTGTGTCGAACTTATGATTATCTAGAAGACTCTCAAGAACTCAAACTTTTTCCTTCAACATTGAAAGGAGTAGCCTTGAAATGGTTCATTGGATTACTCACTCAATCCATTAGGACTTGGAATGATATGAAACAAACATTTTTGGATAGATACCTGGACTATTGTATGCCCACCAATCATAAGGATGAGGTATTCAAGATGGTGCAAAAAGAAGATGAAAAATTGGAGGATTTACTTGAAAGATTTCAATACAACCTAAAAAGAGCAAAAATGAGTAACTTAGATGAGGAGACCTTGAAAGCCCTTCTATTAAAAGCCATTAGAGATGAATGGATAGATATTTTGAACATGATGGGAAAAGGAGACATATCTCAACTTCCACTTCATGATATAACAGAGCTATGTGTCCATCTCTCACAGGGGAAATCTAAAACTCAAAAAGGGCCTAGAGATCTTTCTCTCCTCAAAGCAAACAAATCTGCAACTGGATCGGTAAGTAGGGCTGAGATTGGTAACATGCTTGATGAATTCAAAACTGATATCTTAGGAAGTCTTAGTGAGCAACTAGACACTCTTAAGATCCACAATAAACAGAAAGCAGAAGCTGAAGCCTTAGCCATCTTTTGCCCGAAATGTAGAAAGAAACATGCTCTAAGGGAATGTCCCTTGGATGCAAAGGTTGTAGAAACATGTGTAATCTGTTCAGAGAATCATGAAACCAAGGATTGTCCTTCAATCCCTGGGCTTAAAGCTGTCTTTCAAGAAGATCAAAATACCATCGAGTCTCTCTGTTTTGTTGCAAGGAGACCTTGGCAGGGGCAACAAAATCAAGGGTTTAACAACTCTATGAATTTTCAACCCCCACCAAATTGGAATCCTTGGCAACAACCTTGGTCCCAACCTCAAAATCCTTTTCAATCATGGATACAAGGTATGCAAAATCTTTATGGGAGATTTGCTCAATTCTATCAATATCCTCCATCTTTTCAAAACCAACAAGCTCCACAACTTCCAAATCAAAACCCACAACTATCATTGCCATTTCATCAACAACAACCCTCTCAATAGAATCCAAATTCTCAACTCTTGCTCCAACAAAAGTCAAATCAACTTCCTTCTCAGCCATTACCAAACCCCAATAATAAAAACCATCAAAATGCTTTCATGATGGAAGGTCTACAATTTCAATTTCCTGCCTATATGATTGTTCCTCTCAATGATGTACAACTCAGATTAGGTAGAGTTCTAGATAAACCTTCTATAGATGTTCAAAATCAAAGCATTTATGAGGAAGATTCTCTTGAAGCCAATAAGGGTTCTGAAGCATCTCTGAAAAAATCAAGCACTCAAAAAGGAAAAGATAAAGAGTTAACCCCCACAACTCCTATAGTTGAGCAACCTGCATCTTCATCCACACCTCCTTTTCCTCAAAGGTTACAAATTGACAAAGGAGAGGAAAAACAAATCTTGTTGCCTGACTATGATTTTCTAGATGAATTGAAGAATATCTGTATCAAGATTCCCTTGTTACAAGCCATTAAAGAAATTCCTATTCTAGCAAAGACAATAAAGGAGGTAAGTCTTAAAAAACCAGGAAGGAAACCGAGAGATACAAGCAAAATCCACTTGGTAGGAAAAAATGCAAATATCATGATGGGAAAAGTTACTATGCAGAAGTATGTAGACCTTGGTAGTAAAATTGTTGAAACAACTATCAATGGGGTAGAAATTCCAAATACTTTGATTGATTTAGGGGCTGCTATCAACATCATGAGTAGACAAACTATGAAACAGCTAAAACTTCCTAACCTTCTTTTTACAGCTACTTTATTACAACTTGCAGATCGCTCAATCATTAAACCAGATGGTGTATTAGAAGAAATTTCAGTCTCCTTAGACTCTTGGGAATATCCAGTGGATTTCATGATTTTAACTCCCAAGAGTAATTTAGGTGGACATCCTCTCAACTTAGGAAGACCTTGGCTAGCCACAGCGGATGCTTTTATCAGTTGTAGGTCTGGGGATATGTACATTTCTGATGGTAATTTGACAAAGAAGTTCAATCTGTATCCTCCAGCA